>JAWQFJ010000162.1:27500-62500 GCA_034096865.1 Theodoxus fluviatilis | reverse complement strand
CTCTCTCTCTCTCTCTCTCTCTCTCTCTCTCTCTCTCTCTCTCTCTCTCTCTTTCTTTCTCTCTTCCAATTACTTAGTCATACATTGTCCTCTGAAAAAGACAATGGGATGAATGGAGATAGATTTCAGATGACAAAGAATCAAGGATAGCGATTTTCTTTGTGTTGTGTTTAGTCCCTCCATATGATGCCATTGCAGACGGAGGTGAACCAGCTTCGGGGGGAGGTTGCTCATCTGAAGGCCTTGCTGCTGACCCACAAAGACTGCCCCATCACCCAGCAGCAAAAGTCTCAGAGTCACATCGCCTCCTGTGAGTCGCCCTCTGTCTCTCATTGTAACTGCAGTGAAATGCGGTCTGTCCTGTAAATTGCACTGTATATGGTATCTCATTCACAACAGAATCGCTCTCTGTCTTTCATTGTAACGGAATATTGCAGTAAAATGTGGTCTGAATACAGATCCTGTAAATTGCACTGTTTATGGTATCTCATTCACAACAGAATCGCTATCTATCTGTCTCTCATTGTAACTGCAGTGAAATGCGGTCTGTCCTGTAAATTGCACTGTATATGGTATCTCATTCACAACAGAATCGCTCTCTGTCTCTCATTGTAACTGCAGTGAAATGCGGTCTGTCCTGTGAATTGCACTGTATATGGTATCTCATTCACAACAGAATCGCTCTCTGTCTTTCATTGTAATTGCAGTGAAATGCGGTCTGTCCTGTAAATTGCACTGTATATGGTATCTCATTCACAACAGAATCGCTCTCTGTCTCTCATTGTAACTGCAGTAAAATGCAGTCTGAATACAGATCCTGTGAATTGCACTGTATATGGTATCTCATTCACAACAGAATCGCTCTCTATCTCTCATTGTAACTGCAGTGAAATGCGGTCTGTCCTGTGAATTGCATTGTATATGGTATCTCATTCACAACAGAATCGCTCTCTATCTCTCATTGTAACTGCAGTGAAATGCGGTCTGAATACAGATCCTGTGAATTGCACTGTATATGGTATCTCATTCACAACAGAATCGCTCTCTGTCTCTCATTGTAACTGCAGTGAAATGCGGTCTGTCCTGTGAATTGCACTGTATATGGTATCTCATTCACAACAGAATCGCTCTCTGTCTCTCATTGTAACTGCAGTGAAATGCGGTCTGTCCTGTGAATTGCACTGTATATGGTATCTCATTCACAACAGAATCGCTATCTATCTCTCATTGTAACTGCAGTGAAATGCCGTCTGAATACAGATCCTGTGAATTGCACTGTTTATGGTATCTCATTCACAACAGAATCGCTATCTATCTCTCATTGTAACTGCAGTAAAATGTGGTCTGAATACAGATCCTGTGAATTGCTCTGTTTATGGTATCTCATTCACAACAGAATTGCTCTCTATCTCTCATTGTAACTGCAGTGAAATGCGGTCTGAATACAGATCCTGTGAATTGCACTGTTTATGGTATCTCATTCACAACAGAATCGCTCTCTGTCTTTCATTGTAACTGCAGTGAAATGCAGTCTGAATACAGATCCTGTGAATTGCACTGTATATGGTATCTCATTCACAACAGAATCGCTCTCTGTCTCTCATTGTAACTGCAGTGAAATGCGGTCTGTCCTGTGAATTGCACTGTATATGGTATCTCATTCACAACAGAATCGCTATCTATCTCTCATTGTAACTGCAGTGAAATGCCGTCTGAATACAGATCCTGTGAATTGCACTGTTTATGGTATCTCATTCACAACAGAATCGCTCTCTATCTCTCATTGTAACTGCAGTAAAATGTGGTCTGAATACAGATCCTGTGAATTGCACTGTATATGGTATCTCATTCACAACAGAATCGCTCTCTGTCTCTCATTGTATTTGCAGTGAAATGCAGTCTGTCCTGTAAATTGCACTGTATATGGTATCTCATTCACAACAGAATCGCTATCTATCTGTCTCTCATTGTAACTGCAGTGAAATGCGGTCTGAATACAGATCCTGTGAATTGCACTGTATATGGTATCTCATTCACAACAGAATCGCTCTCTATCTCTCATTGTAACTGCAGTGAAATGCTGTCTGAATACAGATCCTGTGAATTGCACTGTATATGGTATCTCATTCACAACAGAATCGCTCTCTGTCTCTCATTGTAACTGCAGTGAAATGTGGTCTGTCCTGTGAATTGCACTGTATATGGTATCTCATTCACAACAGAATCGCTCTCTGTCTCTCATTGTAACTGCAGTGAAATGCGGTCTGTCCTGTGAATTGCACTGTATATGGTATCTCATTCACAACAGAATCGCTCTCTGTCTCTCATTGTAACTGCAGTGAAATGCGGTCTGTCCTGTGAATTGCACTGTATATGGTATCTCATTCACAACAGAATCGCTCTCTGTCTCTCATTGTATTTGCAGTAAAATGCGGTCTGTCCTGTAAATTGCACTGTATATGGTATCTCATTCACAACAGAATTGCTCTCTGTCTTTCATTGTAACGAAATACTGCAGTAAAATGTGGTCTGAATACAGATCCTGTAAATTGCACTGTATAAAGTATCTCATTCACAACAGAATCGCTGTCTGTTGGCAAGGAGACATGACAGTGTAAAGTAATATGAATGCACCTCCTGCAAATCGCACTCCTCTCTTCACATATAATGCCTGGCCCACTGATCAGGGAGTAAAGTGTAATGTGGGTTGACTACATCTTCTGTCTTGCCCATGTTTGTGTGGGTGCAAGCAGGGCTTTGTGGCAGTAAATCTTTCCAGTAAATTTACTTCTGAGCAGAAAGGATGAGCAGGAGACTCTTTGAGGTAATGCACTCCCAGTCTGTGGAGACAGTAGGTTTCCGCACCTGAAGTCTCAGTGAAATAACCATCAATGTGTCTGTGATTAGGGGTTGCATAGAGGACCGTTTGTTTGACACCTGTGAAGTCAAATCTCTCTCTTTCACTCCATTTCAGTCTCCCTGGTTTCCGGTGCCGGTGCCAATCTGACGTCACTGCCATCCAGCTTCTCCATATCCCTGCCCAGCGTTGTGACCTCTGACCCCAACAACTCCACCTTCACCCTTGTTGCAGACTCAGTCCTCCGCATCAAGGAGGAGAAAGAGTGACAGTCCTGGCACCTCCCCCTCCCCCCTCCCCCAGTGTCAGGGAGATGTCCCCCGCCCCCCCCCCCCCCTCCACTATGGGAGTGTTCCACATCGATGTTGGGGTGCTGCCAGGTGTGTTTGGGTTGTTCCACCCCACCCACTCACACATTTTCCTGGACTGTGACTCACCACCCACCCCCCACCCCCCTTAGTTTGGATGGGGTACTGTGACTGAGAACTGACCTCTGGGAGTTTCTTGGTGTATATATTTTTATTCCTAGGATTGGAACAAACTGGTCTTGCTCTCTGTTCCATTGAGACATGGATCATTGTTGTTGATTTGTTCTGTGATTGGAAAATTTGCCATGCCGGGCAGCATGGAGAGCAGAGGTTTCCTGCAAGTGCTCCTTTCTTCAGGAGTTGTTTCTGTTGCCATTGTGTCTGGTTCTGTCTTTAGAGCACACAGAAACTTTGCGGAAATAATGGAAAAAATTGTGACAGTGTGTAGAGGCAGGTTAATAATTTTGCTTTCATCACAAGATGGACAAGATGAATCTGTTTTCGTCCCAGGTGTGAATTGTAAACATGCATCTCTGACTGCTGAGGATGAAGCAGTGTGTGAATGAGTGAAGCTGGAATGCAGGAGGGATGCCTAGTTCCAGCGGCACCTGCCTGTGGAGCTGTCTCCATCATCAAATGTGCAGCAACCTTTGCCAGGATGTGAGTCAACTGTGTGAGGGAAAGTGCAAGTGTCAACGTCATTTGGTCATCTGTGCTGTGTCACTCTGCAACTGCTGAGAACTTTCAGAGAGAGAAAAATACAGAAGGAAAATCCATACTCATTCTCTACTACATGTGATAACTGAATTGTTCTTGTAATACAAGAACAGTCCATTATTTGTAAGCATGTGGCAAGAGTATCATTCAGAGCCATTATGTCCAGACTTCAGCTCGCCTGCACTTCAACCAGTGAATGTGTTCTTCGCAATCTCATATGGAAATTCACCAATGGCTGCAGTTGGGTGATAAGAATCCTTTGTAACATGGCTTGTCATTGGCTATTTCAGTTTCCTGTCTTCGACAACAGAATGACAGGAATCCCTATTGTCAGTGTTTCATGTAGGCATCCATGTTCTGGAGAGAACTTTAGAAGTGATCCTGTGAACAGAGTGATGAATGAATAGTGAAGATCAACCTCACTGATGTAGATGTATTTTGTATTTTCCGTTAAACAACATACCCTACTTATCAGCTGGAAATGGAAAAGACATGTTCTGGTGTTATTTCTCTTTTCATGCTTTATGATTGCCCATAACACCGCACTCTGCCTTTGTTGCCCTTCCCACACTGCCCCTTGCTGCTGGAGTAAACATGGACCAGCTTTGTAGTTTTCCATGCCAAACTTTTTTATTTTAATAACTATTTCAAGATGCAGTATTTTGAAAAATCATATAGAATAGGATACTAAAGCTATGAGATTAAGTCTAGTACTATGTATTCAATCTTCCCACCTTATAACAAGGAAAATCTTGTGAATGCGTAGCCTGATATGAACCTACACATCGTCAAGCACTCTGCTCAGCGTGAAGTATCGTATAATGCAATGTGTCACGAATGAAGTAATCGTGAAGCCATGTTGGGAATGATGGGCAGCTCTGCCCCAAGATCAGCTGTGGTTGACAAATGTAGAACGATGAGTTCCAGGAAGAGGAAAATGGTGCAGGAGTAGCTGAGGCTGAGCTGGTGGTCAGCATGTTGAGGGACAGGCAGCAAGGGGCAGAGATTGGCAGTATGGGATGTTATGTGTGACTGGTCCTTTCAAACTGAGGCGGTCCTGTACTTTGGTCAAACAGAGATACTGTCAGACAGCTGAACTGTCACTGTCTGTGCTCAGTCAATTCCAGGTTTCAAATCCACTGATAAATTGGATGTCTACAGGAAGACATTTATGTGTGCATAAAACTGCATCTGGATGCAGAATGCCCTACTTTTCATTAACTTGATTCTACCTACTTTTCATTAACTTGATTCTACATTACTTGCAAATAAATCTGTGTGCTGTGTGCTGTCTCTTTACATGGGAAACTCTCTTCTGTATGCACAGTACATTTTCTTTGGCCATTGAAGGAATTCTGTAGAGTTAGTTACAAATTAAGTTGCTCATCTGTAAACTTTGGTACTAGCATAGTATAATCTGCACATTTTAAAAGCAATTTCCTCAACAACAACAACAAAAATGACCATTTTTAGTACATGTAGATAATTAAGCTGGCATAAATCACCAACCATTGTGCATGAGAATAAGTTTTGTATTTCTCGTAAAGGAGTACATTGGGGTGATATAACAATCTAAAAACTGCCCAAGGCAGACTGACGCAGTTTGGAAGGACTGGTCGCGCGCACATACACACACATATGCTCAGAGTTATGAAAGAGTGAGTTGCAACTGGTTTTTACCAGTTGCAGACAGTGTAACTTTGGGAATCACCACTGTCAAATCATGTAGTAATCTCTCCCTTCCAGCTTGCTGATGTCACACTGTCGCACTGAACATGTTGTAATTCTCCAAATTTGATCCCATAACATGTTTCATATCATGTCGCACAGCTCACAACACTGTTGTGGAACACCTCAAGGGAAATAATATTGTCTGACTGTGTGAGGAGTAACATCCCTTTTGTGTACACCTCAAGGGAAATAATATTGTCTGACTGTGTGAGGAGTAACATCCCTTTTGTGTACACCTCAAGGGAAATAATATTGTCTGACTGTGTGAGGAGTAACATCCCTTTTGTGTACACCTCAAGGGAAATAATATTGTCTGACTGTGTGAGGAGTAACATCCCTTTTGTGTACACCTCAAGGGAAATAATATGTGACCAGCCACGACAAAACCAGTGCTAAGTCGATTTTTGGACAAAATAGGGTTTTAATATTTTTGAATTCTGCATTCATTTCTGTTTGTTTTGATATAAGAATGAACAGTGTGAGTTAATTAGAATAGGAGTTACAGGTATTTCAAGTTGGGTACTGAAGCAGCGGTCATTTTGAAAAAAAACTGACTCCGAAGATTTACCCTCTTCAGACATTAAACACCTTAGCAACGGTATTTCAAAGTCCGATTCCAAAAATAGCTGACCTTATTTTTCTTCATCATCCACAGAGCGGGAACGCCGAGAGAGCGGCCTTTCTATCGGTATATAACATGAAGGGGTTCTGCAAGGGTTTAGGTGTGTTTATTGCGGCTAAAATGAGGCAATTAACGCATATTACAGGGACCTTTTGAAACAATACATAACACAAAAGTCTTAATTTTACCATCAAAATATAATTCTTTAACATGTTTCCTTTACTGGCATGATAGTTTGAACCATGTAGAATCTATTTTTAACAAAAAGTGAAAATCACTGAGATTGACCCTCCCTGCCTTTTTTCAGTCGTAGCGCAAAATAGTGCCGCGCGACTTAGCACTGGTTTTGTCGTGGCTGGTCACATATTGTCTGACTGTGTGAGGAGTAACATCCCTTTTGTGTACACCTCAAGGGAAATAATATTGTCTGACTGTGTGAGGAGTAACATCCCTTTTGTGTACACCTCAAGCCTGAGTTTTGTACCAGAGCAGGTGGTCTGAGCCAATGCTTCAAAATCCTGGCGAATTGACAGCCGTACTGTGGCATCATGGTTACTGTTTTTAAATTCCTTCAAATGACAATCCCAGACTGATGGATGATTCCTATGAATAACTATTCATCTTAAAATTTCATCTATATTTGATCTAGAGAGGACTCCTGATCTACAATCAATATAGTGAGGGCTCCTGTTTGTTTCTTGGCTGTGATTGTTGTTGTGATGTATCATGGTTTCGCAAATTTCATTGGTTGATGTTGCAAACATGTTGTGAAGAGCTACTAGAGCAAGCCCTAGCTCTCACAACATGGCAAAACATGCTTTGAAAACATGGCAAAACACGCTTTGAAAACATGGCAAAACATGCTTTGAAAACATGGCAAAACATGCTTTGAAAACATGGCAAAACATGCTTTGAAAACATGGCAAAACTTGCTTTGAAAACATGGCAAAACATGCTTTGAAAACATGGCAAAACATGCTTTGAAAACATGGCAAAACATGCTTTGAAAACATGGCAAAACATGCTTTGAAAACATGGCAAAACATGCTTTGAAAACATGGCAAAACATGCTTTGAAAACATGGCAAAACGTGCTTTGAAAACATGGCAAAACTTGCTTTGAAAACATGGCAAAACATGCTTTGAAAACATGGCAAAACATGCTTTGAAAACATGGCAAAATATGCTTTGAAAACATGGCAAAACATGCTTTGAAAACATGGCAAAACATGCTTTGAAAACATGGCAAAACTTGCTTTGAAAACATGACAAAACATGTTTTGAAAACAATGTTGGGAGTCATGACACATGATCAACATACCAAAAACACTGATGTTTGGGTGTGTTGACAACAAAAGCATGTTCAGGGCAAACATAGTGGGGCATAGTCCTTAAAAGTTTGAAGAAAATTACATTGGATTCATTTAGCTGAGGAAGTGGCTGCAGTTGTGTGCTGAAAAACTGAAATATTTTGCCTTATCTGCGTTGCACCGAGAAACTGCCTAGAGAAGACTTGTCAAAGCCAGCTACAAAGAATGTGAAAGTCGGACTCAAACTCATGAAGAAGTCTCCTGGAGCTTGCATGCTGCATAAGATTTTGATGCTGATTCAGTGGCATTTGCATGGGAAGCAGCTGAAATTGTATGCTTACATCTTCCAGAGAAAGAGGTGTTGCATAAATTCATCCACTACATCAAATATTTCTTACCAGGATTGGCATAAGAAATATCCTGGAGAAATACTGTAGAGAGATTGTATAATTCTCAGTTGCCAAGATCATAATAATAACCAGTGACATGCATACTGATTTATTAATCTGATACTTTTAAAGCCAACAAATCTGTATTCATCATCATCATTGAATATTTCACCTTTATAATAACTGTTGTTTCAGGATATTTCAAAGTTTACAGGAGTAATACATCAATGGAAACAAAAAATCAGGGAAGATTTTTAAAAATATAGATAACTTTGCTTTTATTTGGCACCTTCTTACATTTCTTGTGAAGGTAGCAAATCTGTTGATTGGAGTTTGTATGTTGATCTCACATGTCCATAGTGCTCATGTTGAAGCCACTGTTTTGGTGCCAAGTGTAGTAAGGAAAGTTGTGAATGCAGTTGTAGCAGTGAAGTCTTGCCGCTTCTAAAGGAGTCTGGTTGCAAGCCTACATGATAGAATATGGACATGTTTATTTGCATGCAAGAAAGAGAAAGAATGTGTGTGTATGTGTGTGTGCATGCATGCATGTGTGTGTGCGTGCATGCATGTGTGTGTGAAAAATTGGATGTTAGTCCACTTTGAAAACCTGATAGATCATCTTCATCTCATTGCAACTTTTGTCACACTGTTTCCAGGTGTTCTTTTACTGCAGAAACAGAATGAGAGAGTGACAGACAAGCAGATACACACATACACATGCATTCACGTACACAGAGCAAAAGCAAGAATGGAAGGACAGAATATTTTCTAAGTGCTTCTCTTTCTCACTAGACTAGAGTGACTGGAATGAATTGTCTGTGATGAAGACTTGCACTTGTTTGTGTCCCTGCATCCATGTGTAGAAAAGTAGCTACAGCAACGACATGCTACAAGTGGGAAGCCATACTTGTTTGTGTCCCTGCATCCATGTGTCGAAAGGTAGCTACAGCGACGAGATGCCACGGACGAGAAACCATACTTGTATGAAGACTGTCAGTCCCAAGTCATTACAAGTGTGTGAACAGTGTTGCTCTCTGTGCTTTGCTGCTTCCATATGCTGTCTGAGCTTAGTGTGTTGGGCTCTTCCAGAAAGTCATGTGGGACGACACGCAAGGTTACAATAATGGAAGTCATATCATGTGTGTTATTACTTTCACAATGTGAAGGATTTGATTTGTCTTCTACCAACAGAGCTTGTGCATCTGTCCCTCTTGTCTTTCATATTGCGCATTGATTTTTTTCATTGTCTTTTGGGGGGATTTAGTTCTTGTTGTTGTTGCTTTATGTTCTTTGAAGGGCTTCCTTCTTTGACAGGTTTTGGTCAGAGGATGTGGCTAACCAGTTCAGGAAGAGCTTACAGGCATGGATTAAAATTAAATAGGTGTTTAATTTTTTTTCTTTGTAATCACAACGAACTAGAGAACAGAAAATGATTAGTGTTCTCATTGTTTGTAGTTGTAGTTGGACTGTGAGTGTTCTTTGCATAAATGTTTCTAAGACTGGGGAAAAGGTAAACAAGTCACTCTGGTGATAAACATATTCGGGATGGGGAGGGGTTGTCGGTATCCCTGAGGATTCCAGGTCATTTTACATGTGAACAGGGTACAGAAACATACCGTTTCCTGTCTATCTTCTCTTCTACTCAAACAATTGTTTTAAACCTATAATTAAAAGGTAATGGTGTGATTTTATATAGCGACTTACACCCTTTATCTGGGTCTCAAACCGCTTTACACTTTAGCCCCTGATCACTGGGCATCTTGATCAATCCTCACTGGTACCTCACAACAAACATAGTGACAGACATTTAAGACGCAGTCAGGTACCAGCACCAACTCCGCTCCCTGGGGAGTATTCCAACCCGATGCTGGCGCTTGACCGCATACAAGGGTTAATCGCACTACGTTTTGCCAACATTGCCCTCACAGGTACCCGGTTTTACTCCTGGGTGGGGAGAAGCAATGCGAGTTAAGCATCTTGCTCAAGGATGCAACTCTGGGAACCGCGCAGCTTCGAACGTCCGTACCCACTGGCCACAAGCGACTGTAAGCCCAGCGCGCTAACCACTCGGCCACAGAGTAGATTACTACATTTTGAGGTGTGAGTGCAAGTTTAAGTATGATCAACATTGCTATCCTATAAATCTTTCAATTGTTTTTGAGGTTTTACTGTTACTGTATGATTTAGTTAACATGGACTAAATATGGAGCTATTGATAAGATGTGCAAGGAAAAGGGGGCATATTATTGTGCATATTGCTGAGTGTATTTTGCAGAAGTTTCTCAGGGGTGATTACTTTGCATAATGATAAAATTATCCCTTCATTCTCCATTATCTTGTCTGATTTCCATATTCTGACCTCAGTATTTAAAAACAAGGAGAGATGTGAAGTTCTCAGGACACATAAAATAAGTTCTTGGTGACTTCATGGATATGATACATAAATACTTGTAAAAGTTCTTGCAGCTTATAGAGGAATAGGGTTCTAAACCTTCGACTCTTAGACAAAATCATCAAGCTTTACGTGCCATGCTCTATTCGTGTATGTGTGTGCACGAGTGATAGAGAGGATGTGCAAGTGTGGGTGCGTGTGCGCGAGTGATAGAGAGAAAGTGCAAGTGTGGGTGCGTGTGCACGAGTGATAGAGAGAAAGTGCAAGTGAGGGTGCATGTGCACACAGTGCGTGATTGCACTTTGCAGTGAAAGAATAGTCATGAATAATTCACTACTAGATCACAGTGCTGGGAGACGTCGTGCTTACTGTAATTCATTTTTGTACACATTATGTCATCACAATGTACTCTGCTGTTTGTGATGCTATTTACCAATGAGGGAACATGTTGCTTAAACTCAGCTACTGCACTTGGGTGTTACCACAAAGTGCAAGCAGGCTTCAAATGTAAATGAGCAGTGTGCTTTCACTTTGCCAGTCATAAGGAAGAAACCCTAATACTGTAAGTGGGAAATGAACCAGTGAGACAATTTGTCAGTCTACATATGCACACAATCAATACTGATCATTCCAAAAGACTGTTAAACTGGTAGTTTTATAATTTTATCAGATTAAGAAACGAGATCTAGATTTGACAAGCAATAATACTTTCCTTCAACAAAAATTAAGTTGCTGAAACAGGCTACAATGGCTTATGCAAACAGACTGATTGGAAGAGAGGACAGCTTTATCAGAGAACTCAAGCCACAGCAGGCCCTTGAAGAGAAAATGTTGAAGGAGAAGTAGACTCTCCCATTTTTGGTGTGCACGTTGGTCAACGGGCGGGCGCTTTGGTGATGAGTGAATATGCTATGCTGAATATAGTCTGCCTTCCACTTGCATGGAGAAAATGCACCTATTGGTAAAACACAGACATTTCACATGGATTTTCATCACTGATTTTAACTGCAGTAGCAAGTAAAAAGATTTGAGTTCGGTTTATGAAAAAGAAAACTAATGCCAGATCCTTCTGGGATGGAGATGGGCAATCCATTTTCAAAGTGAAGTATCAATGTATAGAATTGATCTCCGTGCTGATCCTTCTGTGCCAAGCAAATTGTAATGCATGTAGTTGCGACTTGTATAGGAAAGCTGGTAGAGGCAGTTTTTCAATGCTATGACCATGTTGATGGAAGAATCCCCGTACCCCACTAAATCTTCTGGTTTGGCTTGATAAATTGCCAATGTGCTTGTGAGATGTTACGAGATATTTACTGTCTCTATCTCTATCACTGTTGGGAATTGTTCACTTTCATTGCGAGACAGTTTCTGTCTTTCTCAATCACAGTAGGGATTCCTGACTGTGCAATAGACTTACTCATATCACCTGTTTTCCTGTCCTCATAGCACAGCAGTGGTGATAGTCATTGTGTGAATTCTTTCCATGTGAAAACGTTTGTATCCTCTAATAGCAGTACAATAGACGATGATAATCATGTTCTGTTGGCATACTTATATGTATATAAGACCGTTTCAACTTGTCATTCTCAGCTATTAAACTGTGTTATGATGTAATGTGAAACTAATTTGTTGTTATTTAAGCAATTTGGCTGTATATAGTATTATACCTAGACTAGAGGTTCAGTTGCCATACTTTTGTACTAATTTCAGTTGTTACTTGTGGTCACACAGGCTTCGGGATCCCGAGTACTTCTCTTTTTGCCCAGACATTTGCTCTGAAGCTTACAAGTTACAGTCAAGTTTCAGATACATACCATAAATCTCTTTTTGTAAGCTTTTTTTCCCGTCATTGCATTTTGTATCTAGGCCCTATGTTATGTGGGAAATTTCCTGTGAAGCCAGCGCTCCTTCTCAACAGATTCCTTTTCTTGCTTAGAAATACCTCTCTTTTATTTCCATCTTTACAAGTTTGTGAGAAGTATGAGCAACTCTAAATGTCATTGTTTTTCAACTAATGTATTATGGTATAGTGCAAAGAACATTGGGAAAAATTTTTTAGCTGGGGAGGGAGCACACCATTAATATTCCAGTTTGTTGTCTGAAATGTCCAGGATAACAACATTAAGTCATCATTTTGCAATCAGAACTTCCATTGTACGTCATTACATGCAAATCAAAGCAACAAACATGGAGCATACAGTTAAATTCAGTTTCCTGCCAACGTTAACAATTTTAATATAGACTGAAGTATCAGACTGGAAAAGATTTGTCTTTGGACTAACACATGTAGAATTTCACTACTTAGGCTTAATTCTTGGCAAATATTTTGTGCAAAAATCTACCATATTCTCTTGGAAAAGATGCATGTTCTCTGGGAAAAGATGCATATTCTCTGGGAAAAGATGCATATTCTCTGGGAAAAGATATACTCTCTCGGACGTCTACCCCACTCCCAGTTTACATCGCCCAAGGATGTTGGATCCTTACTCATCACAATCCTAACTGCCAGGTCTGTCTGTAAAAACTTGAAGAATCATCGCTAACCTCTCAATTTTTATTGTCAGTTCATCTGAGGCAGTCAACACAATCTGTGTCCGGAAGCCTGCTGTATTGTAGCACGCATGTTGACTAGGTCTTCTTCCGCAAGTGAGAAGTCAACGTCCGAGAATCCTGTGAATTCCTTGTCCATCCTTGTCAAAGAAAAAGTGATCATCTGACCACCTTTGATGAAGATTCTTTGAATGACATCAGGAGTAGTCTGACCCTACCCTTCCTTAATCCAGCAAAAAACCAAGGACTTAGATGCAGGCTTTTTGTTTCCGTTTCATTCTCCAGACTGCATCCACCACTTGTAATATTCAACCAGAGCATTCTTATATGGCTTGTTCCAGGACATATGATAGTTTGCCAGGCAAAGCTTTCGACACTTGCACTGTCACTGCATACACTGACACTCACTGAAATGGAGTGGTTTTATCATTGGATAGGTGCACATCTTGAAATGTTCATGTCCAGTGCACCTCTGTTAGAATATGCTACACACAAGTTATACTGTTCTAATGTGATAGCACGAAGGAAATGGGTGAAAAAGATGGGGCATAGCATTTGTACATTTGACTGGAAGTGTTAGATTGCTGAAGATCGAGACAAGAACATTTACCTGTATTACAAAATCCAAGATGTCTCAGTCGTCAGTTTTACCATCTCATAAGTTTGCAACCAGAAATTCTCCTCAATATCCTCATGCACACACTGAGGTTATCGGTTTACTTCTCTACTTGCCAGTGTTGACAGCCTCATTTTATTTCAACAGCAATGGGAATGTTTTTGTTTTTGATGTTACAGCATCCTCCATCCTAGGTTTCATGTCACTCTTCCCCTCAGTGCGGAAGCACTTTTCCTCGTGCAAGGCAGGATTTTCAATTCCTGTACAGCGTTTCTTCTTATACTGACCATTTTCTTGGCCTACATAGACAACGATTTAGTTTCATTTAGAATAAGTGTTCATGTACTACCCAAGGTTATCAAATGCATCTTATATTTCCAGTGCACTTTATATTGCCAGTGTGCCTTCTGCATGTTTTTTGTTGCCTTTTCACTTCTTACATCTAAGGGGTACGTCTCATAACGGTGTGCCTTGATGTCCGCATCTTACGGTAAGCATCAGGCAAGAAAGAGACATGCAAGACAAGGATGTTGTTTATTTTATTTATTCCTCTCTAAGGCTTTGTGCCCATGAGGGTCAAATATACATTTCCCTGAATGATCTATGGCAGTGTCATCTGGAGTTGCAGCAGTACAATCTCGCATCATCTCGAGTGCCGAATTCCACCTTGAATTTCAAACATTCAGGAAACTAGAAATCAAAATCTGCACTGCCCTCAGAGAGGGATGCGTAACGAAGACTATTTCCCAACATGGCAGTTCAGGATTTTAATCTACAGGAATACATGAAATTTATCATAATGAATACAACACTGGTACATTTGACCAAGAATGATTCTGAACACCAGACTCTTGTCTCAATACCAGTATTGTGGCACTCCACTGGGCACTGTACTCATAGTAAAGGCACAGGTTGTTAAAGTGTTTTAACTCAATGACGACGCATCTCATCATATGATGAGATGAGGTGAGCAACGGTTGACGACGCATCTCATCATATGATGTGGTGCGTATGTAAATTTCTTGTGCGTGTTGTGAGGGGCTCTTAACCAGTCGAGGTAGTCTAGTTCTCTCATAAGATAGTGAGGAACATTGTAGATCGTCTGTGTCTCTGAATTTGAAGAGGATAAGGCACTGCCAGACTTTGTTTACACATGTGGCAAGGGGGCGATTTCAACGCTAAATCGCAATGGCGTTGCGGCAGGATGATGAGGATATTGTTGAAATCGCTATGAAAGAAGGATCAGATGAGAAGGACGATGTGCTCCTTTTTACCGAAGAGGACGAAGATGAAAAAGATGCAGTTTTAGAGGAGCAGATCCTAGATATAGTGCACGACTGCTGACCGAAGAAGAGGAATCGGAAACTGATCCGTACACGCTGTCGGCTTAGAAGTCGGCCTCACTCCAGCCGAACTAAATACAGGCACGCCAGACTGTACCCATCTTTGTTGCAATACTATATTCAAAATAAAAATAATGAGAGAATGACATTGATCTACAAGGATAAAGGAGACAAAGAGCGTTCTAATGGTGGCAACAGTTTTTCCATTGCTTGATTAGTATTTTTTCTGCAATTTCTGTAAAAATGCCCAGAAACATGCGTCTCCAGTCAATACGAGCTAAAAATAGTGCCGTCTTCAATGAGTTAATGGATCAAGATGGTGACATAGGAACTGGTATCCCAGAGGTGTCATCACATCGGTGCACTACACGTCACAGCAGGACACACCCTGCACGGTGAAGCAAGTGTAACACACCCAGACATCTGACCATGGCCTTCCACTCACTATTACCCTGTGACTACTCGACTTTTTGGACAGTACCAGCAATTTCACAAAAGTGTATCCATTTCATTCTCTCCATTTATCCAATTAACAATGCATTTAATCTACACAATGCCCATATCCCTTGCAGACAATGATTGAGCAAGGCACATGAAGCTTGGATACATGTACTGTTATGAAACTGTAACTCAACTCAACCTTTTCAGATCATAAACAGTATAACTCCAAAAACTTGGATTCATAAAAGTAGTGACATAATGTATTTCAAAATTACAGTGATTAAATATTTACGAAAATCTACTCCAACACAGAAAGTGCAATGGAGTATACCAGACTCTCCAATAAAATGCCAACAAAGACAAAAAAATACCAAATTTAGAAAATGGACAATATTTTAAAAACAAAAAAATTAAAACTTCCCCAAAACAATATGATCCAGTCAAAATTCATTCAACATTTTCAAACAAGAACTCACCAAGTTATGAATCATTCTACTAAGAAACAAGCAAGTTCATACTAAAACCACCGCACTGGTACTTCAAATGCAACAACCTGAGATTATCAATTTGCACCGATTTAACAGAATTTATGAGTCAACAGCTGTACAAAAACACCGAAATTAGGGACACTAGGTAAACGATCATGAGACAACTTTGAAACAACCAGCACAGATTGCACAAATCACAACGCCTTTGCAATCAGGAAATCTGAAAAGTGCAGAAACATCGCACAAAGACTCAACTTTACACTTCAATGGGCAGTGACTTCAGGCAACTCTCTGTTAGTCTCTACAAATGCTAAATAATCAAGTCCTAATATCCCTTCTACAAACGCTAAATAATCAAGTCCTAATATCCTTTCTACAAACGCTAAATAATCAAGTCCTAATATCCCTACAACATAAACTATTTACACAGACATAACTGCAGAATTGTTTATCGCTTGTGCCAGTCAAAATCCTTCCTAATAACATCCTAAAGACAAGATTCAACTCAAGTTTTTAAGCTTTAAATGAAGACGTGTGAAACATGCAGAGCATGACTATGACAATGACAAAACCTCTCTACTGAGAGGACACTGACAAAACCTCCGTACTGAGAGGACACTGGCCCAGGCCACATGGCCTGACAGGTGATGTGGCTCCCCCTCCATGGGGGACGGTGTTCAAGGGCTGAAAAACTCTTCCGCTGCTGATTGTCTGCTGTCTCGATCCTTGTGAAGTTCTAGCCACGTCTTTCTATCAGTTTATTACACAATACACACATGGTGATACTCAAAGGAAAACTGCATTTCCGGTTAATGGAAACAGTGGTCTATGTAAAAAAAGTATGGATGACACATCTTTCCTTCCATTGGCTTCTATGGTCACACACATACATGGTTGAAAAACAAAATGGAAAGAAAAGATAAAGGCCCACAAAATGCATTTTCCTTCCATTAACTTTGCAAACAAATCCCTCTTCTCTCCTAAGCCTCTTCTTCAACTTGTTCAAAATGCAAAAAGCAGTAACTTCTTCAGAAGAAACACTCCTTGCATTTTATCCCTCTTGCATTTGCAAAACCACCGAGACTGCATGTTACTGGTGGCGACTGCTCTGACAGCCTGTGAGAATCAGAATGTTCCCTATACATTCATGAATCTAGTTGAGCTATCTTATACAGAAACGAAATTTTAAAAAGGAGCCCTCAGCTGACCACACAATAAGTGCAGATCCCACCTGTCTCATGGCATCCAGTTATTTCTCAGTCAAAGCACATTCTGAAATTACATTTGCTACATCATGAGGATAGGCAAAATGAGTTGAAGCACGCAATTTCATGATGAGCAAGGTCTCTGAACACTCCCAATGGTCTGGAAGCTTCCAAACTTATACTTTGTGGGTCTTTTGTTAATCCATGTCTCTGATGAAAGAGACTGGTAGACTGTCTATTAGATACAACCTCATCCATCACCAATGCAAACACAACCGACTTGCAGGCCAGAGTGCCGAAAAAATGCAGCCCTGGGCAGGATATCAGCAAGCCCAACACAGGCACTGCAGCAAGTAAAGCTTGGAAACAGACAGCCCAGCTTGGTGCAAAACAAACAAGCAAGGGTTAAAACAATTTCAACTTAATTAAGAAGTACCTCTCGCCATGTCTTGCAACACCGTGTAAACACACACACACACACACACACACACCACTAAATGTGCACAAGAAATCAATTGCTGTAGCTGAGAGGGTACTATGTTTCTCCACTTCCAATGCTAAAATCTCAATGCGTAGTGTGAGCAAAAAGCAAACCACAAAGCAAAGGAAGTGACTTGTTCAAATGGCAGTGGTCCCATTGATGGAAATATGATGCCTGGTGCCCATGGAATGAAGAAGCATGATGGAGAAATCGCTTGTATACGTAGCTGTTTGAAAAATATTCCATTCATGACAACAGTCGGTGGTATCAAAATAGACATCTGGTAGTCAACATATTTTACACTCTTCCACACAAAAAAAGTCAACATTGAAAACTCAAAATACCCTTTGGAACACTGACTAACTTGACAAAACAGAAAATTCTGCCTGAACACACAAAGATATGCACACATGCACACACACACGCACACACATGAAACCAGCCATGAAAAATGCGTTTTCCCATGACATACCATCATTACAAAAATAAAAGCCAGCATCTCAAGACTACTTGGGATCTGCGCACACACGAAAACTCGGGTGAACACATACACACATTAACACACTCTTGCAAACATTTACACACACTTACATATTCACCCCACTTTTGTTTCTGACCATGTCCATAAAAGCAGACACTCGCATCTGCCTTCTGCAGATCTGGCCTCTCACACTGCAGCCTCAAGCCGAGTTGACCTCCATGTTGACATCGGCATCCAGCACCTTGAAGCACTTGCCCTGCGCCATGACCTTCTTGGCAGCGCTCCCCAATGACTTGTCTGCAAGAGCAGCGAAGAACATTTATGATACAGGAAGCTCCCCAATGACTTGTCTGCAAGAGCAGCGAAGAACATTTATGATACAGGAAGCTCCCCAATGACTTGTCTGCAAGAGCAGCGAAGAACATTTATGATACAGGAAGCTCTCCATGCATTCGAGAGTATGCACCAAAGTTACCCGTCCCAAGTGGTTGTAGATGACTTGGCTCAGTGTTATAATGAAAGGCTACTATCATTGTGTTTTTGGCAATTTTGCACTCAAAATATGATGCTCTAACAGGTGAAGTTCTGTTAAAGAAAATATTTAATACCACACACAGGCTAACTACCGACAAGAACTGTGAAGATTCTTGTAATTAGTTACACTATTTTGCTGTGCAACACTAAATAAATATAGTTTACCAGCAAGATAACCCCAAAAAGGGCAGGGAAAAAAAGCCTGAGGCAACAGCAAAATTCTCTCTCTCTCTCAATCTCGGTCCATCCTTCCATCCATCAGCAGCAATCTCCACGTACTGGATTTCTTGCCAAGCTGCAGGTCCCACGCATGGTAGAGGTCGGAGCGGTCCAGAAGATGTGCTAGCTCGCGCTGGGAGACGATGCCGTCGGAGCTTCGGACCACGGTGTCCACGTCACTTGCCTCCAGCAGCTCCTGCAGCTCCTCGGGGCTGATGGGTCGAAGCTCTGTCTGGAAGTTCTCAATCCCACTCTTGAACTTGCCTGCAATGCCAGCACAGGACCTAAATGCTACAACTAGAAAGGAACTTGAAAACTAAGCAACACCCTAACTGCTCAGCCAATAACGCATGAACATTTTGGTTGAAATGAGAACATGAAAGCTAAATGCAAACCTCAGTCAGGTAATGATCATTACTGACAGTCTTGATCAGTGGGAGTGGAATCCTAGCAAAAATAGGAAAGACATTTTCTCCACAGCAAGGAAAATTTCCCTATCCTGGAGTTGATGCATGGTGGAATCCAGATAGAGTGAGCACCGTCAAACTCTTCTTTCTTGCTTTGATGGAGCTTCCCTTTTTCTTTCTTAAACCTGTAAGCCACTACACTATAAGTAGAGATGTCAAAACCAGTGAATAAACAAAATACAAGAAAGCTCATATGATTATTTTTGCAATTATTATATAACTCCATATCAATTCACAACAAGCAACAATTCCTTCATACCTTTGTGGATGATAATTTTCTCCAGTTTTCGCTTGGCAGCAGCTCGTTCCACAATCCTCTGGTCGATGGTGCCTGCAGTGACAAACCTGTAGACCACCACAGGCTTGGTCTGGCCAATGCGATGGCATCGGTCCTGGGCCTGCAGGTCGCACTGGGGGTTCTGGAAAGAGGAGGTATGACTGCAGCAACCTCACCAGAACTGACAACACACAACTGCATCATCAAACACTATGACTACAAACATCATCAAACACGATGACTACAAACATCATCAAACACGATGATTACAAACATCATCAAACACGATGAATACAAACATCATCAAACACCATGATTACAAAACATAATTTCCCATGAACTGGGGGATTTTCTATTTTAATGTCATATTGGAAATTATGATTGATGTTTCGTAGAGCTTGGACTGCGTTACAAAATTACATCTACTACACATATTTCAGTTTACAACACTTCCAAAAGTTATTCACTTCTTAGTCTGGAGCCCATACATCCAATGTGTGTTCCTACCCAGTCACTGTCGTAGATGATGACAGTGTCAGCTCCAGTCAAATTGATTCCCAAGCCTCCAGCACGAGTTGAAAGCAAGAACACAAAGACATTCTTGTCATTATTGAAGGAGTCCATCTGAAAGGGAAGAAGAACAGTTGAAGAAGCACGCTGTATGAGACATGAAGAAGAACAGTTGAAGAAGCACGCTGTATGAGACATTAAGAAGAACTGTTGAAGAAGCACGCTGTATGAGACATCAAGAAGAACAGTTGAAGAAGCACGCTGTATGAGACATTAAGAAGAACAGTTGAAGAAGCACGCTGTGTGAGACATTAAGAAGAACAGTTGAAGAAGCACGCTGTATGAGACATCAAGAAGAACAGTTGAAGAAGCACGCTGTGTGAGACATCAAGAAGAACTGTTGAAGAAGCACGCTGTATGAGACATGAAGAAGAACAGTTGAAGAAGCACGCTGTATGAGACATCAAGAAGAACAGTTGAAGAAGCACGCTGTGTGAGACATCAAGAAGAACAGTTGAAGAAGCACGCTGTATGAGACATCAAGAAGAACAGTTGAAGAAGCACGCTGTATGAGACATCAAGAAGAACAGTTGAAGAAGCACGCTGTATGAGACATTAAGAAGAACAGTTGAAGAAGCACGCTGTATGAGACATTAAGAAGAACAGTTGAAGAAGCACGCTGTGTGAGACATCAAGAAGAACAGTTGAAGAAGCACGCTGTATGAGACATCAAGAAGAACAGTTGAAGAAGCACGCTGTATGAGACATCAAGAAGAACAGTTGAAGAAGCACGCTGTATGAGACATTAAGAAGAACAGTTGAAGAAGCACGCTGTGTGAGACATTAAGAAGAACAGTTGAAGAAGCACGCTGTGTGAGACATTAAGAAGAACAGTTGAAGAAGCACGCTGTATGAGACATTAAGAAGAACAGTTGAAGAAGCACGCTGTGTGAGACATTAAGAAGAACTGTTGAAGAAGCACGCTGTGTGAGACATTAAGAAGAACAGTTGAAGAAGCACGCTGTATGAGACATTAAGAAGAACAGTTGAAGAAGCACGCTGTGTGAGACATCAAGAAGAACAGTTGAAGAAGCACGCTGTATGAGACATCAAGAAGAACAGTTGAAGAAGCACGCTGTGTGAGACATCAAGAAGAACAGTTGAAGAAGCACGCTGTATGAGACATCAAGAAGAACAGTTGAAGAAGCACGCTGTATGAGACATTAAGAAGAACAGTTGAAGAAGCACGCTGTATGAGACATTAAGAAGAACAGTTGAAGAAGCACGCTGTATGAGACATTAAGAAGAACAGTTGAAGAAGCACGCTGTGTGAGACATCAAGAAGAACTGTTGAAGAAGCACGCTGTGTGAGACATCAAGAAGAACAGTTGAAGAAGCACGCTGTGTGAGACATCAAGAAGAACAGTTGAAGAAGCACGCTGTATGAGACATCAAGAAGAACAGTTGAAGAAGCACGCTGTGTGAGACATCAAGAAGAACAGTTGAAGAAGCACGCTGTGTGAGACATCAAGAAGAACTGTTGAAGAAGCACGCTGTGTGAGACATCAAGAAGAACAGTTGAAGAAGCACGCTGTATGAGACATCAAGAAGAACAGTTGAAGAAGCACGCTGTATGAGACATTAAGAAGAACAGTTGAAGAAGCACGCTGTATGAGACATTAAGAAGAACTGTTGAAGAAGCACGCTGTATGAGACATTAAGAAGAACTGTTGAAGAAGCACGCTGTGTGAGACATCAAGAAGAACAGTTGAAGAAGCACGCTGTATGAGACATCAAGAAGAACAGTTGAAGAAGCACGCTGTATGAGACATCAAGAAGAACAGTTGAAGAAGCATGCTGTATGAGACATTAAGAAGAACAGTTGAAGAAGCACGCTGTGTGAGACATCAAGAAGAACTGTTGAAGAAGCACGCTGTGTGAGACATCAAGAAGAACTGTTGAAGAAGCACGCTGTGTGAGACATCAAGAAGAACAGTTGAAGAAGCACGCTGTATGAGACATTAAGAAGAACTGTTGAAGAAGCACGCTGTGTGAGACATTAAGAAGAACAGTTGAAGAAGCACGCTGTATGAGACATTAAGAAGAACAGTTGAAGAAGCACGCTGTGTGAGACATTAAGAAGAACAGTTGAAGAAGCACGCTGTATGAGACATTAAGAAGAACTGTTGAAGAAGCACGCTGTGTGAGACATCAAGAAGAACAGTTGAAGAAGCACGCTGTATGAGACATCAAGAAGAACAGTTGAAGAAGCACGCTGTGTGAGACATTAAGAAGAACAGTTGAAGAAGCACGCTGTGTGAGACATCAAGAAGAACAGTTGAAGAAGCACGCTGTATGAGACATTAAGAAGAACTGTTGAAGAAGCACGCTGTGTGAGACATTAAGAAGAACAGTTGAAGAAGCACGCTGTGTGAGACATCAAGAAGAACTGTTGAAGAAGCACGCTGTGTGAGACATCAAGAAGAACAGTTGAAGAAGCACGCTGTGTGAGACATCAAGAAGAACAGTTGAAGAAGCACGCTGTGTGAGACATCAAGAAGAACTGTTGAAGAAGCACGCTGTGTGAGACATCAAGAAGAACAGTTGAAGAAGCACGCTGTATGAGACATCAAGAAGAACAGTTGAAGAAGCACGCTGTATGAGACATTAAGAAGAACAGTTGAAGAAGCACGCTGTATGAGACATTAAGAAGAACTGTTGAAGAAGCACGCTGTATGAGACATTAAGAAGAACTGTTGAAGAAGCACGCTGTGTGAGACATCAAGAAGAACAGTTGAAGAAGCACGCTGTATGAGACATCAAGAAGAACAGTTGAAGAAGCACGCTGTATGAGACATCAAGAAGAACAGTTGAAGAAGCATGCTGTATGAGACATTAAGAAGAACAGTTGAAGAAGCACGCTGTGAGAGACATCAAGAAGAACTGTTGAAGAAGCACGCTGTGTGAGGCATCAAGAAGAACTGTTGAAGAAGCACGCTGTGTGAGACATCAAGAAGAACAGTTGAAGAAACACGCTGTATGAGACATTAAGAAGAACTGTTGAAGAAGCACGCTGTGTGAGACATTAAGAAGAACAGTTGAAGAAGCACGCTGTATGAGACATTAAGAAGAACTGTTGAAGAAGCACGCTGTGTGAGACATCAAGAAGAACAGTTGAAGAAGCACGCTGTGTGAGACATCAAGAAGAACAGTTGAAGAAGCACGCTGTGTGAGACATAAAGAAGAACAGTTGAAGAAGCACGCTGTGTGAGACATCAAGAAGAACAGTTGAAGAAGCACGCTGTGTGAGACATCAAGAAGAACAGTTGAAGAAGCACGCTGTATGAGACATTAAGAAGAACAGTTGAAGAAGCACGCTGTGTGAGACATTAAGAAGAACAGTTGAAGAAGCACGCTGTGTGAGACATCAAGAAGAACTGTTGAAGAAGCACGCTGTGTGAGACATCAAGAAGAACAGTTGAAGAAGCACGCTGTGTGAGACATCAAGAAGAACAGTTGAAGAAGCACGCTGTGTGAGACATCAAGAAGAACAGTTGAAGAAGCACGCTGTATGAGACATCAAGAAGAACAGTTGAAGAAGCACGCTGTGTGAGACATCAAGAAGAACAGTTGAAGAAGCACGCTGTATGAGACATCAAGAAGAACTGTTGAAGAAGCACGCTGTGTGAGACATCAAGAAGAACAGTTGAAGAAGCACGCTGTATGAGACATCAAGAAGAACAGTTGAAGAAGCACGCTGTGTGAGACATCAAGAAGAACAGTTGAAGAAGCACGCTGTATGAGACATCAAGAAGAACAGTTGAAGAAGCACGCTGTATGAGACATCAAGAAGAACAGTTGAAGAAGCACGCTGTATGAGACATCAAGAAGAACAGTTGAAGAAGCACGCTGTATGAGACATCAAGAAGAACAGTTGAAGAAGCACGCTGTATGAGACATTAAGAACAGTTGAAGAAGCACGCTGTGTGAGACATTAAGAAGAACAGTTGAAGAAGCACGCTGTATGAGACATTAGCTGGTTCTACATCACCCTTATATGGAGCTCTACCAGCTTTACTCTGCAGCACCTGCTCATTCAGCCACAAGCAATCATTAGTGACCTGACAACACACAACAAGCAGTGACACAGGAACTGCATGTACACTGCCAGACACACCACCATCTCCACTAACAGTGACAGAGGAACTGGACACACTGCCAGACACACCACCATCTCCACTAACAGTGACACAGGAACTGGACACACTGCCAGACACACCACCATCTCCACTAACAGTGACACAGGAACTGCATGTACACTGCCAGACACACCACCATCTCCACTAACAGTGACACAGGAACTGCATGTACACTGCCAGACACACCACCATCTCCACTAACAGTGACACAGGAACTGGACACACTGCCAGACACACCACCATCTCCACTAACAGTGACACAGGAACTGCATGTACACTGCCAGACACACCACCATCTCCACTAACAGTGACACAGGAACTGCATGTACACTGCCAGACACACCACCATCTCCACTAACAGTGACAGAGGAACTGGACACACTGCCAGACACACCACCATCTCCACTAACAGTGACAGAGGAACTGGACACACTGCCAGACACTCCACCATCTCCACTAACAGTGACACAGGAACTACATGTACACTGCCAGACACACCACCATCTCCACTAACAGTGACACAGGAACTGCATGTACACTGCCAGACACACCACCATCTCCACTAACAGTGACACAGGAACTGCATGTACACTGCCAGTCACACCACCATCTCCACTAACAGTGACAGAGGAACTGGACACACTGCCAGACACACCACCATCTCCACTAACAGTGACAGAGGAACTGGACACACTGCCAGACACACCACCATCTCCACTAACAGTGACACAGGAACTGCATGTACACTGCCAGACACTCCACCATCTCCACTAACAGTGACAGAGGAACTGGACACACTGCCAGACACACCACCATCTCCACTAACAGTGACACAGGAACTGCATGTACACTGCCAGTCACACCACCATCTCCACTAACAGTGACACAGGAACTGCATGTACACTGCCAGACACACCACCATCTCCACTAACAGTGACACGGGAACTGGACACACTGCCAGACACACCACCATCTCCACTAACAGTGACACAGGAACTGGACACACTGCCAGACACACCACCATCTCCACTAACAGTGACACAGGAACTGCATGTACACTGCCAGACACACCACCATCTCCACTAACAGTGACAGAGGAACTGCATGTACACTGCCAGACACACCACCATCTCCACTGACAGTGACAGAGGAACTGGACACACTGCCAGACACACCACCATCTCCACTAACAGTGACAGAGGAACTGCATGTACACTGCCAGACACACCACCATCTCCACTAACAGTGACAGAGGAACTGGACACACTGCCAGACACACCACCATCTCCACTAACAGTGACAGAGGAACTGGACACACTGCCAGACACACCACCATCTCCACTAACAGTGACAGAGGAACTGCATGTACACTGCCAGACACACCACCATCTCCACTAACAGTGACACAGGAACTGCATGTACACTGCCAGACACACCACCATCTCCACTAACAGTGACACAGGAACTGCATGTACACTGCCAGACACACCACCATCTCCACTAACAGTGACACAGGAACTGCATGTACACTGCCAGACACACCACCATCTCCACTAACAGTGACACAGGAACTGCATGTACACTGCCAGACACACCACCATCTCCACTAACAGTGACACAGGAACTGGACACACTGCCAGACACACCACCATCTCCACTAACAGTGACACAGGAACTGCATGTACACTGCCAGACACACCACCATCTCCACTAACAGTGACACAGGAACTGGACACACTGCCAGACACACCACCATCTCCACTAACAGTGACACAGGAACTGCATGTACACTGCCAGACACACCACCATCTCCACTAACAGTGACACAGGAACTGCATGTACACTGCCAGACACACCACCATCTCCACTAACAGTGACACAGGAACTGGACACACTGCCAGACACACCACCATCTCCACTAACAGTGACAGAGGAACTGCATGTACACTGCCAGACACACCACCATCTCCACTAACAGTGACACAGGAACTGCATGTACACTGCCAGACACACCACCATCTCCACTAACAGTGACACAGGAACTGCATGTACACTGCCAGACACACCACCATCTCCACTAACAGTGACACAGGAACTGGACACACTGCCAGACACACCACCATCTCCACTAACAGTGACAGAGGAACTGCATGTACACTGCCAGACACACCACCATCTCCACTAACAGTGACAGAGGAACTGCATGTACACTGCCAGACACACCACCATCTCCACTAACAGTGACACAGGAACTGGACACACTGCCAGACACACCACCATCTCCACTAACAGTGACACAGGAACTGCATGTACACTGCCAGTCACACCACCATCTCCACTAACAGTGACACAGGAACTGCATGTACACTGCCAGACACACCACCATCTCCACTAACAGTGACAGAGGAACTGGACACACTGCCAGACACACCACCATCTCCACTAACAGTGACAGAGGAACTGGACACACTGCCAGACACACCACCATCTCCACTAACAGTGACACAGGAACTGCATGTACACTGCCAGACACACCACCATCTCCACTAACAGTGACACAGGAACTGGACACACTGCCAGACACACCACCATCTCCACTAACAGTGACACAGGAACTGCATGTACACTGCCAGACACACCACCATCTCCACTAACAGTGACACAGGAACTGCATGTACACTGCCAGACACACCACCATCTCCACTAACAGTGACACAGGAACTGGACACACTGCCAGACACACCACCATCTCCACTAACAGTGACACAGGAACTACATGTACACTGCCAGACACACCACCATCTCCACTAACAGTGACAGAGGAACTACATGTACACTGCCAGACACACCACCATCTCCACTAACAGTGACACAGGAACTGCATGTACACTGCCAGACACACCACCATCTCCACTAACAGTGACACAGGAACTGCATGTACACTGCCAGACACACCACCATCTCCACTAACAGTGACACAGGAACTGGACACACTGCCAGACACACCACCATCTCCACTAACAGTGACACAGGAACTGGACACACTGCCAGACACACCACCATCTCCACTAACAGTGACACAGGAACTGCATGTACACTGCCAGACACACCACCATCTCCACTAACAGTGACAGAGGAACTGGACACACTGCCAGACACACCACCATCTCCACTAACAGTGACAGAGGAACTGGACACACTGCCAGACACACCACCATCTCCACTAACAGTGACAGAGGAACTGCATGTACACTGCCAGACACACCACCATCTCCACTGACAGTGACACAGGAACTGCATGTACACTGCCAGACACACCACCATCTCCACTAACAGTGACACAGGAACTGCATGTACACTGCCAGACACACCACCATCTCCACTAACAGTGACACAGGAACTGGACACACTGCCAGACACACCACCATCTCCACTAACAGTGACACAGGAACTGCATGTACACTGCCAGTCACACCACCATCTCCACTGACAGTGACAGAGGAACTGGACACACTGCCAGACACACCACCATCTCCACTAACAGTGACAGAGGAACTGGACATACTGCCAAACACACCACAATCTCCACTAACAGTGACAGAGGAACTACATGTACACTGCCAGATACACCACCATCTCCACTAACAGTGACAGAGGAACTACATGTACACTGCCAGACACACCACCATCTCCACTAACAGTGACAGAGGAACTGGACACACTGCCAGACACTCCACCATCTCCACTAACAGTGACACAGGAACTGCATGTACACTGCCAGACACACCACCATCTCCACTAACAGTGACAGAGGAACTGGACACACTGCCAGACACACCACCATCTCCACTAACAGTGACACAGGAACTGCATGTACACTGCCAGACACACCACCATCTCCACTAACAGTGACACAGGAACTGCATGTACACTGCCAGACACACCACCATCTCCACTAACAGTGACACAGGAACTGCATGTACACTGCCAGACACACCACCATCTCCACTAACAGTGACAGAGGAACTGGACACACTGCCAGACACACTACCATCTCCACTAACAGTGACAGAGGAACTGGACACACTGCCAGACACACCACCATCTCCACTAACAGTGACACAGGAACTGCATGTACACTGCCAGACACACCACCATCTCCACTGACAGTGACAGAGGAACTGGACACACTGCCAGACACACCACCATCTCCACTGACAGTGACACAGGAACTGGACACACTGCCAGACACACCACCATCTCCACTAACAGTGACACAGGAACTGCATGTACACTGCCAGACACACCACCATCTCCACTAACAGTGACAGAGGAACTGGACACACTGCCAGACACACCACCATCTCCACTAACAGTGACACAGGAACTGGACACACTGCCAGACACACCACCATCTCCACTAACAGTGACAGAGGAACTGGACACACTGCCAGACACACCACCATCTCCACTAACAGTGACAGAGGAACTGGACACACTGCCAGACACACCACCATCTCCACTAACAGTGACAGAGGAACTGGACACACTGCCAGACACACCACCATCTCCACTAACAGTGACAGAGGAACTGGACACACTGCCAGACACACCACCATCTCCACTAACAGTGACAGAGGAACTGGACACACTGCCAGACACAC
Organism: Theodoxus fluviatilis; assembly: GCA_034096865.1. Classification (NCBI taxonomy): domain Eukaryota; kingdom Metazoa; phylum Mollusca; class Gastropoda; order Cycloneritida; family Neritidae; genus Theodoxus; species Theodoxus fluviatilis. The sequence goes on along the minus strand of JAWQFJ010000162.1, from coordinate 33,700 downwards.
CACCATCTCCACTAACAGTGACACAGGAACTGGACACACTGCCAGACACTCCACCATCTCCACTAACAGTGACACAGGAACTGCATGTACACTGCAAGTATACGTGTATATTAAGCAAGTTCTACTCTCGTAACAAAGAAAAAGTTATTAAAATTAGCTCGTAACCAGGCAATTCATTAACACAAAACACAACCAACCAACCAATCCAAACACAAAAATCATCCCAAAGGGAAGTATTCTCAAACAGGAGTAGTGATAAGAGACTCTTATCTGTCGACTGACCGATTCCCGGCGGGACTCCACAGAGCAGGAGCCATCCAGCCTGCAGAACTCATGCCTGCGCAAGACACAGTAGTCCTCTATCAGGTCCAGCATCCGTGTCATCTGGCTGAAGATCAGCACCTGCAGTAACCATGGCAACAGGAAGTCAGGGGTCAGCCTAATTCAGGTCATGACAAGTAAATAAACAATCTAACAAACATCCCCCAAAACACACATGCACGCATGCACACACACAAACATGCAAACACACACACACAAACACACATGCAAACACACACAAACATACACACACGCAAACACACACATCTGCACATGCAAACACACACACACACACACACAAACACACAGGCAAACACACACACACACACACAAACACACACACACAAACACACATGCAAACACACACACACACACACACAAACACACATCAAACACACTCACACACACACGCAAACACACACACACAAACACACATGCACACATGCATGCACAAACACACGCACATGCACACACACATGCAAACACACACTCATGCACACGCAAACACCCACGCAAACACACACACACACACAAACACATACACACACATGCACAAGAATGCACACCCATCCATCAGCATTACCTGGAGGACATCATTTCCTTCCTCTCTAACATGCTTCAGCTGCTCCAGCATCTCACCAAGAATTGCTCCAGTACTTTGTCAGGAGACTTTCACTACTTCCCATCCAAAGACCTGTCCAATGCACTGTCTATGGAAACCCCTTCTATTTGCCCGGCCTTCTTGAATCGCTCCAGTACTAAAGTCAGGAGACAACTTTCACTACTCCCCATCCACATCACCTATCTAAAGCACTGTAGCGAGGGAAACCCTTCTATTTACCTTGTGCCCGCCCTTCTTGAGCTGCTCCAACATTTTGTCCAGGAGCATCATCTTGCCGCTGGCACGCACCAGGTTCTCGTTGAGGGCAAGGTCGCCTGTTTTGGGGTCAATGGGATGCTGCAGCAGGTAGGGGTGGTTGCAGCACTTACGAAGTTGCATCATCACGTTCTGCAGCCTCACTGTCACCTGCGACTTCCGCTTCTTCTCTGGCACAGCGCTCAGCGCACTGAGAATGACAATAACGAGCGCTCAGCGCACTGAGAATGACAATAACGAGCGCTCAGCGCACTGAGAATGACAATAACGAGCGCTCAGCGCACTGAGAATGACAATAACGAGCGCTCAGCGCACTGAGAATGACAATAACGAGCGCTCAGCGCACTGAGAATGACAATAACGAGCGCTCAGCGCACTGAGAATGACAATAACGAGATGACGGATGGTCACACAGACAGATGGAGAAGGTTGCTCGATCAAAGGCACAGCGCTCAGCGCACTAAGAATGACAATAACGAGATGACGGATGGTCACACAGACAGATGGAGAAGGTTGCTCGATCAAAGGCACAGCGCTCAGCGCACTAAGAATGACAATAACGAGATGACGGATGGTCACACAGACAGATGGAGAAGGTTGCTCGATCAAAGGCACAGCGCTCAGCGCACTAAGAATGACAATAACGAGATGACGGATGGTCACACAGACAGATGGAGAAGGTTGCTCCATCAAAGGCACAGCGCTCAGCGCACTAAGAATGACAATAACGAGATGACGGATGGTCACACAGACAGATGGAGAAGGTTGCTCGATCAAAGGCACAGCGCTCAGCGCACTAAGAATGACAATAACGACGGATGGTCACACAGACAGATGGAGAAGGTTGCTCGATCAAAGGCACATGTACAACATAGAGATATTTCTGAAATAACCTTACGTTTAACACCACGACGAGAAACAAATTCTCTCATTAGCAATCAGAATGGTCAATATTGGTGCAATGTCAAGATGCATAATAATCTAACACCACTAGTTACAAGGAGAATTGTGTATGAATGTAGAATAATTAACACCAGAAATACTTAATGTGATTCCTTATCATCAAAGAACACATAAGCTACTGTCAACTAGGGAGAGCCAATGTCCTCACTGACTGAGCTAGCACAAAGTAAGTGAAGAATAATATAGAGTCCTTTGTCTCTAAATTGGCTTCAACATAGATTTCTTAACAAATGTAACAAATTATTCATCATATTGAGATTTCTAAGCTATTGCTTCCCCATTGCTAAAGGCAAGACAGGTCGTATTGCAGGAACTGCCTATTCATCATATTGAGATTTCTAAACTATTGCTTCCCCATTGCTAAAGGCAAGACAGGTCGTATTGCAGGAACTGCCGAATCCTCCACTCACCTTCGCTTCTGCTGCTCCTTCTGGATGGCCTCCATCCACTTCTCTACGTCCTCGTCGTCTCCACTCCTCTTGCTCTCCATCATGGCCTTGTAGTTCACGTCCTGACCCTTGCACCGCCGCTTGGGTTTGCCTCGCACGTCCACCTCCACCTTCTCTACCTGCAGCAATCCAGAGCAAGTGGACAGTGCCAAAATGAGCAGAAAAGGGTTGACTAGAGCAGGAATGGGCGCAAACAGTCAGTGGTTAAAACAAAGTGAGGAAGAACGAGGAGAAAAAAGGCAAGAATCTGTACACAGCAAGACCCAGAACTGAAGAGACACAGGCCAGTCATCTTAGTTGTTTGTATATATGTGTGCTTTGTGCGTGTGCCTGCATGTGTGTGCAAGTGCGTGTGAAAGCAAGTGAGCACATCCATGGATGCACGTATGTATGAACATTCATTTTCATTTATGAAGACAAATGCATTTCATATTTACATATCCTACACATAACTGCATGAAACCTACAATAAAAACCGCTGGCGTTGAACCTCCAGGTTTTGGCATTGGGGGGATAAAATATCCTTCATTCTCCTTCACCAATGTCCAATCTCCTCGAAATTACGTCACGTTATTCGATGTCAAATGATCACGTCACACATGCCAAAACTTCCCTTGAGTCGGGACAGAGTTCCATCCCTTGCCTTCTTTGCAACACCAAAACGTACAAAAAGTCACTTTCTTTTCAAACCTTGATTCTGAAAATTTTATATATTAAATCAGACCTAACTTCCAGTAAGTATGCAAAATGTCAAGGAAATCCGTTTAGTAGTTTTTGAGATATCAGCCGTTACGTCGGGACTGACAGACTGACACACACAAACACATACAGACACGCAGACAGATAAAGCTGTGAGGACCTCCAGTAAACCTGGAGGGATAAATATGTAGTTTCCTAGGTATCGATGCTCTCATACACAACCCTGATACTTGAAAAGACAAAATCCTACACACCCTGAGTCAGCATCTACCCTCCACTGCAGACATCACAACCAGTCAGCCACTCCGCCCCCACCTCCTGATCTTCCAGCTTGGAGAAGATGGTCTTGTCCACGGTGGACTTGTAGAACTCCTGCTGCATGGGGGTCAGGGAGGCGTACACCATCACCTCCTTCTTGGGCGGAATCACCAGCTCCACGTCCGCCTTGAGGCGCCTCAGCATGAAGGGAGTCAGGATCTGTGAAGCAATGGTGCCAGACTCTATCAATCCACTCTCCTCCATCAGACTTCTTATGAAGCCTATGAACTCATCATCACTACAATGGCCTCTGGTCTCACCCCCTTCTTCATGCCTTCCCAAGTTTTCTCACATCCCACAATGCTCAGCAGCCGATACCCACAAGCAGCCAATTCCCACATCCCACAATGCTCAGCAGCCGATACCCACAAGCAGCCAATTCCCACATCCCACAATGCTCAGCAGCCGATACCCACAAGCAGCCAATTCCCACATCCCACAATGCTCAGCAGCCGATACCCACAAGCAGCCAATTCCCACATCCCACAATGCTCAGCAGCCGATACCCACAAGCAGCCAATTCCCACATCCCACAATGCTCAGCAGCCGATACCCACAAGCAGCCAATTCCCACATCCCACAATGCTCAGCAGCCGATACCCACAAGCAGCCAATTCCCACATCCCACAATGCTCAGCAGCCGATACCCACAAGCAGCCAATTCCCACATCCCACAATGCTCAGCAGCCGATACCCACAAGCAGCCAAAAGACCTGTCTCTGACGTCTCTTCCCAACACTGTGGTTCTCCTAGACTACTTGGAAACAATCATACATTGGTGGTTGCAGGGCTGGTGTTTTTTAACTCAGCATTGTAAGTTGACAGAAAAGAATGAGTCAGCTAATGAAATAGAAAGTGGAGCACAAAAATTTTTTTTTTTAAATCAAGATACAATTAAAAATCTAAGTGCTTTTGTCCTGACCTGTATTTGTAGATATTTATTTCACATGATCAAACATAGAAAAGTGCTCCCTCGGCACAGGTATTTACTGGCAGCCAGCATAACTCCACCATGACAATATCAACACCAGTTTCAAGTCCACAGCACAACAGGGAAGGAGTGGCCCTACCTGGTGCAGTATGGAGAGAATGTGGTCTTTCTGCTCCGAGGCCACAATCTCCTCATTGGAGGAGCCGTCCGACAAGTGCTGGATGTCAAACCAAGACTCAAAGCTGCAAAAATATTGGTATTGTTCACTGGAAATGATGTTACAACACGCCAATACAAAACTAACGCAGCTGTGAATCAACTAAAGGACATATTATGAAGAGACTTAACTAAAACACATTGATCAGATCTTGTTCAAATATTTGGGCAGAAAGAGTTTATCAAGGAGAGAATGCAATCTAATCACGTATCAACTTGCGACACCAATTTGACATATGATTATTCAGACAACATGAAAACCCTATCTGCAATGTGTATGCCAGTGTGCGCTGCACTGAGAGTAGTATCACTGCAATGTGCATGCCAGTGTGACCTGCAATGTGTATGCCAGTGTGAGCTGCAATGTGCATGCCAGTGAGCTGCAATGTGTATGCCAGTGTGAGCTGCAATGTGTATGCCAGTGTGAGCTGCAATGTGTATGCCAGTGTGAGCTGCAATGTGCATGCCAGTGTGAGCTGCAATGTGCATGCCAGTGAGCTGCAATGTGCATGCCAGTGTGACCTGCAATGTGTATGCCAGTGTGAGCTGCAATGTGCATGCCAGTGAGCTGCAATGTGCATGCCAGTGTGAGCTGCAATGTGTATGCCAGTGTGAGCTGCAATGTGCACGCCAGTGTGAGCTGCAATGTGCATGCCAGTGTGAGCTGCAGTGTGTATGCCAGTGTGAGCTGCAATGTGTATGCCAGTGTGAGCTGCAATGTGCATGCCAGTGAGCTGCAATGTGCATGCCAGTGTGAGCTGCAATGTGTATGCCAGTGTGAGCTGCAATGTGTATGCCAGTGTGAGCTGCAATGTGTATGCCAGTGTGAGCTGCAATGTGTATGCCAGTGTGAGCTGCAATGTGCATGCCAGTGTGAGCTGCAGTGTGTATGCCAGTGTGAGCTGCAATGTGTATGCCAGTGAGCTGCAATGTGCATGCCAGTGAGCTGCAATGTGCATGCCAGTGTGAGCTGCAATGTGCATGCCAGTGAGCTGCAATGTGCATGCCAGTGTGAGCTGCAATGTGCATGCCAGTGTGAGCTGCAATGTGCATGCCAGTGAGCTGCAATGTGCATGCCAGTGTGAGCTGCAATGTGCATGCCAGTGTGAGCTGCAATGTGTATGCCAGTGTGAGCTGCAATGTGTATGCCAGTGTGAGCTGCAATGTGTATGCCAGTGTGAGCTGCAATGTGCATGCCAGTGTGAGCTGCAATGTGATGCCAGTGAGCTGCAATGTGATGCCAGTGTGAGCTGCAATGTGTATGCCAGTGTGAGCTGCAATGTGTATGCCAGTGTGAGCTGCAATGTGCATGCCAGTGTGAGCTGCAATGTGCATGCCAGTGTGAGCTGCAATGTGCATGCCAGTGTGAGCTGCAATGTGCATGCCAGTGTGAGCTGCAATGTGTATGCCAGTGTGAGCTGCAATG
>JAWQFJ010000162.1:0-20000 GCA_034096865.1 Theodoxus fluviatilis | reverse complement strand
CACCTTGACAGTGAAGCAGACAGAAGAGAGGGGAAGTCTCACCTTGACAGTGAAGTAGACAGAAGAGACCTGTGCCTCCAGGCAGACAGAAGAGACATGTGCCTCCAGGCAGACAGAAGAGACCTGTGCCTCCAGGCAGACAGAAGAGACCTGTGCCTCCAGGCAGACAGAAGAGACCTGTGCCTCCAGGCAGACAGAAGAGACCTGTGCCTCCAGGCAGACAGAAGAGACCTGTGCCTCCAGGCAGACAGAAGAGACCTGTGCCTCCAGGCAGACAGAAGAGACCTGTGCCTCCAGGCAGACAGAAGAGACCTGTGCCTCCAGGCAGAGGGGAAGTCTCACCTTGAGCCAGCTGAAGCCCTCGATTTGGTACGGCCTGAGGACACCTCCCACAAACAGCTTGGGCTGAAGCTCACTGACCTCCTCCCCATTGATGTACCTCTTCTCCACCTCATCTTCATCTTCTTCATCCTTGCCCTGCAAGCAAACATGCAGAGTGGCTGATCCAGTTAATAAATCACATGCATGTAAGTAAACATGCAAGACTACATTTATTTATTTATCTCTCAAAAACAGACACGTTATCTCAAAACATTTTCATTCCAACCAGCGTTACATGATGCAATGGCAAGAGCTCAAGTTTGAGAATTATACACTCAAAGCAGCAAAACCACAGGTAATTCTCACCATCTCAATCGCACAGGAGAAGCTCTGGTTGCTGAAGGCAAGAAGAGCTAGCACACTACAGGCCACGGCTCCCTACCTCGGAATCCCCATTGGCATGTCCATTCAACCTGGCCTGGCTTTGGCTGCCACAGCTGCTGGTCTGAGAGGCCCCAGACTTTGAATCCTGACTCCCCGATTCTTCCTCACCCGAACTGTCCGACGCCGACTTGGCCTTCTTGACAGAACTGTCGTTCAACTTCCTCTTTTTCCTGCCCCTCTGCAGCACAAGTGGGAAATGGCAACAGCTTGACAAGGCATTTTGATACTGGAGTGAAACAGTTGTAAAGTGAGGAAGATACAATGGAAAGATGGCTGACTAAGTGGCTAGATCTATGAGGGCATCCACAGACACATCAGGTCTAAACAACAACTGTTGGTAAACTCAACAGGATTCCTTTTTAACATGAATTTATTTTTACAATCTTATGCATGTGTGCATGCAAAGTCCCTCTGCACAATGGTCATGAACTTTGACACGGAGAGGTGGGGATATTTCCGTTAGAAAGCAAGCTCTATGACAATGACTGTCAGAGGAAAATGGCAGGCAGGCATGGGAAAAAGAGAAAAATCATTACTTAAACTGAACAACTTATGCACACTGATAAAAAGTTACTGCTGTTTACTCTGTGTGATTTCTGGATCTACAGGATATGAACATGAGGCACAAGTCCCAGGCTGATAAAAAGTTACTGCTGTTTACTCTTGTGATTTCTGGATCTACAGGATATGAACATGAGGCACAAGTCCCAGGCTGATAAAAAGTTACTGCTGTTTACTCTTGTGATTTCTGGATCTACAGGACATGAACATGAGGCACAAGTCCCAGGCTGATAAAAAGTTACTGCTGTTTACTCTGTGTGATTTCTGGATCTACAGGACATGAACATGAGGCACAAGTCCCAGGACATGAACATGAGGCACAAGTCCCAGGACATGAACATGAGGCACAAGTCCCAGGACATGAACATGAGGCACAAGTCCCAGGACATGAACATGAGGCACAAGTCCCAGGACATGAACATGAGGCACAAGTCCCAGGACATGAACATGAGGCACAAGCCCCAGGCTGATAAAAAGTTACTGCTGTTTACTCTGTGTGATTTCTGGATCTACAGGACATGAACATGAGGCACAAGTCCCAGGACATGAACATGAGGCACAAGTCCCAGGCTGATAAAAAGTTACTGCTGTTTACTCTTGTGATTTCTGGATCTACAGGATATGAACATGAGGCACAAGTCCCAGGCTGATAAAAAGTTACTGCTGTTTACTCTTGTGATTTCTGGATCTACAGGACATGAACATGAGGCACAAGTCCCAGGCTGATAAAAAGTTACTGCTGTTTACTCTTGTGATTTCTGGATCTACAGGATATGAACATGAGGCACAAGTCCCAGGCTGATAAAAAGTTACTGCTGTTTACTCTTGTGATTTCTGGATCTACAGGATATGAACATGAGGCACAAGTCCCAAGCTGATAAAAAGTTACTGCTGTTTACTCTTGTGATTTCTGGATCTACAGGACATGAACATGAGGCACAAGTCCCAGGCTGATAAAAAGTTACTGCTGTTTACTCTGTGTGATTTCTGGATCTACAGGACATGAACATGAGGCACAAGTCCCAGGACATGAACATGAGGCACAAGTCCCAGGACATGAACATGAGGCACAAGTCCCAGGACATGAACATGAGGCACAAGTCCCAGGACATGAACATGAGGCACAAGTCCCAGGACATGAACATGAGGCACAAGTCCCAGGACATGAACATGAGGCACAAGCCCCAGGCTGATAAAAAGTTACTGCTGTTTACTCTGTGTGATTTCTGGATCTACAGGACATGAACATGAGGCACAAGTCCCAGGACATGAACATGAGGCACAAGTCCCAGGACATGAACATGAGGCACAAGTCCCAGGACATGAACATGAGGCACAAGTCCCAGGACATGAACATGAGGCACAAGCCCCAGGACATGAACATGAGGCACAAGCCCCAGGACATGAACATGAGGCACAAGCCCCAGGCAGCAGAAGACATGAGGCACAAGTCCCAGGACATGAACATGAGGCACAAGTCCCAGGCAGCAGAAGACAGTCGCACCTTGGCGGGAGCTTTTTTCTCCACTTCAGGAGAGTTTGCCTCCTTTCTCTTCCTCATGCTTCTCCCAGCCAGGCCTGGGGTGACACAGAAAAACCATCAGGCAACTGTTGTCACATTCAAACTCTTACTTACTTTTCAAAGTTTTCTCAAAAGCTCCAATTAGAAATATCAAAGCAATGCTTTGATAACATTCAAACTCTTATTTACTTTTCAAAATTTTCTCAAAAGCTCCAATTAGAAATATCAAAGCAATGTTTATATAACATTCAAACTCTTATTTACTTTTCAAAGTTTTCTCAAAAGCTTCAATTAGAAATATCAAAGCAATGCTTAGAAACATCTCCAAGACCATTTTTTCATGTATCCAATCTTTACGTATCTACAAATATACTGCCAAATTAAAAGATGAATTCCACAAGACATGAAATGAACATTTACTGCACTTATTTCTTTTTCTTCAAACTCACCACTCTCTTCATCAGCCATCCTTCCTTCATCCTGAAAAGAGAGTAGAAAGAATAAACAACATATCTATTTTTAAAAAATGAAATCATTCTTTGCACATTGCCTGAGAAACTACAGAAAAGTTCACTAGTTGAAAATATACTATTACAAATAACAACTTGAGCATATTGATGACTTCATTTCAAATCGGTGACCCTCTTCATTGAGATGGCATGCTATCGTGCCCATTCCCTCCAGCCCCACTGGTGACCCTCTTCATTGAGATGGCATGCTATCGTGCCCATTCCCTCCAGCTCCACTGGTGACCCTCTTCATTGAGATGGCATGCTATCGTGCCCATTCCCTCCAGCTCCACTGGTGACCCTCTTCATTGAGATGGCATGCTATCGTGCCCATTCCCTCCAGCCCCACTGGTGACCCTCTTCATTGAGATGGCATGCTATCGTGCCCATTCCCTCCAGCCCCACTGGTGACCCTCTTCATTGAGATGGCATGCTATCGTGCCCATTCCCTCCAGCTCCACTGGTGACCCTCTTCATTGAGATGGCATGCTATCGTGCCCATTCCCTCCAGCTCCACTGGTGACCCTCTTCATTGAGATGGCATGCTATCGTGTCCATTCCCTCCAGCCCCACTGGTGACCCTCTTCATTGAGATGGCATGCTATCATGCCCATTTCCTCCAGCCCCACTGGTGACCCTCTTCATTGAGATGGCATGCTATCGTGCCCATTCCCTCCAGCCCCACTGGTGACCCTCTTCATTGAGATGGCATGCTATCGTGCCCATTCCCTCCAGCTCCACTGGTGACCCTCTTCATTGAGATGGCATGCTATCGTGCCCATTCCCTCCAGCTCCACTGGTGACCCTCTTCATTGAGATGGCATGATATCGTGTCCATTCCCTCCAGCCCCACTGGTGACCCTCTTCATTGAGATGGCATGCTATCATGCCCATTCCCTCCAGCTCCACTGGTGACCCTCTTCATTGAGATGACATGCTATCGTGCCCATTCCCTCCAGCCCCACTGGTGACCCTCTTCATTGAGATGGCATGCTATCGTGCCCATTTCCTCCAGCCCCACTGGTGACCCTCTTCATTGAGATGACATGCTATCGTGCCCATTTCCTCCAGCCCCACTGGTGACCCTCTTCATTGAGATGGCATGCTATCGTGCCCATTCCCTCCAGCTCCACTGGTGACCCTCTTCATTGAGATGGCATGCTATCGTGCCCATTCCCTCCAGCTCCACTGGTCACACTCTTCATTGAGATGGCATGCTATCGTGCCCATTCCCTCCAGCCTCACTGGTGACCCTCTTCATTGAGATGGCATGCTATCGTGCCCATTCCCTCCAGCCCCACTGGTGACCCTCTTCATTGAGATGGCATGCTATCGTGCCCATTCCCTCCAGCCCCACTGGTGACCCTCTTCATTGAGATGGCATGCTATCGTGCCCATTCCCTCCAGCTCCACTGGTGACCCTCTTCACTGAGATGGCATGCTATCGTGCCCATTTCCTCCAGCCCCACTGGTGACCCTCTTCACTGAGATGGCATGCTATCGTGCCCATTCCCTCCAGCTCCACTGGTGACACCCAAACATCCAACTTGCCTTCGCAGAGGCAGCAGCAGCGGCTTCCTCTTCTGCCTTTTTCTTCTCCAGTCGCTCGGCCTTCTTGGCTCTCCTCTCCATCTTCTTCGCGTCCTCCTCTTCCTGCCGCTTCATGCGCTCCAGCAGGTAGGTGGTGTACATGTTGCTCTTGCTCAGCAGGAACTGCAGGCGCTTGTAGCGCTCCTTGCGCAGCTCCTCCGTCATGTTCTGCCAGATCTGCACAACAAACAAAAAGTTCATCAGTCATGATATATTGCTCTCTGAAAATGTGTTCCATTCACATAAGGAGGCTATGCCAAGACGCATACACCAAGAACTAAACATGATGAATATTTCAACAAATCAGGATGACATCTGACTCAAAAACAAGAAAACAAAGTCACCTTGTATACAGGTTTAAGCCAAATCACAGTCACACACATGTGAGCACACACACACACACACATGCACTCAGGCAATACTCACACATGTATACGCACAACAAACAACATACAATACCACACCAAACACACACACTCATTCACACACACACACCAAACATACACTCACCAAACACACACACACCAAACACACACACGTACTCATACACACATATGGGGCTATATAGAAATACCCTTTTCAGGGGAGAAGATCACAGCACCATACAACAGCACATTTAGTTTTGCATTTTTTAGACCTGCAGCAAACACTGCCTTACTTAGAGATAGCATTTCCCTCTGAAAACCACTGTCTATGGAACAAATAGTCAACGGATTTCCAGTTGGATCTCTTTGCAAAGCAAAATGCATTGCAACAGACTTAAACTGACACGGTCAGATTTCTACCTACATATCTCCTTTCTGCATTAACAGACAAATTTCTCATATCACCTTTCTGCATTAACAGACAGATTTCTATCTACATGTCTCCTGTCGGCAGTTACAGACAGATTTCTACCTAGATGTATCCTGTCTGCAGTTACAGATTTCTATCTAGATGTCTCCTGTCTGCAGTTACATATTTCTACCTAGATGCCTCCTGTCTCCAGTTACAGACAGATTTCTACCTAGATGTCTCCTGTCAACAGTTACAGACAGATTTCTACCTAGATGTCTCCTGTCTGCAGTTACAGATTTCTATCTAGATGTCTCCTGTCGGCAGTTACAGACAGATTTCTACCTAGATGTCTCCTGTCTACAGTTACATACAGATTTCTACCTAGATGTCTCCTGTCTGCAGTTACAGACAGATTTCTATCTAGGTGTCTCCTGTCGGCAGTTACAGACAGATTTCTACCTAGGTGTCTCCTGTCGGCAGTTACAGACAGATTTCTATCTAGATGCCTCCTGTCTGCAGTTACAGATTTCTACCTAGATGTCTCCTGTCTGCAGTTACAGATTTCTACCTAGATGTCTCCTGTCTCCAGTTACAGACAGATTTCTACCTAGATGTCTCCTGTCTGCAGTTACAGACAGATTTCTACCTAGATGTCTCCTGTCTGCAGTTACAGACAGATTTCTATCTAGGTGTCTCCTGTCTGCAGTTACAGACAGATTTCTACCTAGATGGTTCCTGTCTGCAGTTACAGATTTCTATCTAGATGCCTCCTGTCTGCAGTTACAGATTTCTATCTAGATGTCTCCTGTCGGCAGTTACAGACAGATTTCTACCTAGATGCCTCCTGTCTCCAGTTACAGATTTCTACCTAGATGTCTCCTGTCGGCAGTTACAGACAGATTTCTACCTAGATGTCTCCTGTCTGCAGAGACAGATTTCTATCTAGATGCCTCCTGTCTGCAGTTACAGATTTCTATCTAGATGCCTCCTGTCTGCAGTTACAGATTTCTATCTACATGTCTCCTGTCTGCAGTTACAGATTTCTATCTAGATGCCTCCTGTCTGCAGTTACAGATCTCTATCTAGATGCCTCCTGTCTGCAGTTACAGATTTCTATCTATGGACATGTCTCCTGTCTGCAGTTACAGATTTCTACCTAGATGTCTCCTGTCTGCAGTTACAGATTTCTACCTAGATGCCTCCTGTCTCCAGTTACAGATTTCTATCTAGATGTCTCCTGTCTGCAGTTACAGACAGATTTCTACCTAGATGTCTCCTGTCTGCAGTTACAGACAGATTTCTATCTAGGTGTCTCCTGTCTGCAGTTACAGACAGATTTCTACCTAGATGTTTCCTGTCTGCAGTTACAGATTTCTATCTAGATGCCTCCTGTCTGCAGTTACAGATTTCTACCAAGATGTCTCCTGTCTGCAGTTACAGACAGATTTCTACCTAGATGTTTCCTGTCTGCAGTTACAGACAGATTTCTACCTAGATGTCTCCTGTCTGCAGTTACAGATTTCTATCTAGATGCCTCCTGTCTGCAGTTACAGATTTCTATCTAGATGCCTCCTGTCTGCAGTTACAGATTTCTATCTAGATGCCTCCTGTCTGCAGTTACAGATTTCTATCTAGATGCCTCCTGTCTGCAGTTACAGATTTCTACCTAGATGTCTCCTGTCTGCAGTTACAGATTTCTACCTAGATGTCTCCTGTCTGCAGTTACAGACAGATTTCTATCTAGATGTCTCCTGTCTGCAGTTACAGACAGATTTCTACCTAGATGTCTCCTGTCTGCAGTTACAGATTTCTACCTAGATGTCTCCTGTCTGCAGTTACAGACAGATTTCTATCTAGATGTCTCCTGTCTGCAGTTACAGACAGATTTCTACCTAGATGTCTCCTGTCTGCAGTTACAGATTTCTACCTAGATGTCTCCTGTCTGCAGTTACAGACAGATTTCTACCTAGATGTCTCCTGTCTGCAGTTACAGATTTCTATCTAGATGTCTCCTGTCTCCAGTTACAGACAGATTTCTACCTAGATGTCTCCTGTCTGCAGTTACAGATTTCTACCTAGATGTCTCCTGTCTGCAGTTACAGATTTCTACCTAGATGTCTCCTGTCTGCAGTTACAGACAGATTTCTATCTAGATGTCTCCTGTCTGCAGTTACAGACAGATTTCTACCTAGATGTCTCCTGTCTGCAGTTACAGATTTCTACCTAGATGTCTCCTGTCTGCAGTTACAGACAGATTTCTACCTAGATGTCTCCTGTCTGCAGTTACAGTACAGATTTCTATCTACATGTCTCCTGTCTGCAGTTACAGACAGATTTCTATCTACATGTCTCCTGTCTGCAGTTACAGACAGATTTCTACCTAGATGTCTCCTGTCTGCAGTTACAGTACAGATTTCTATCTACATGTCTCCTGTCTGCAGTTACAGATTTCTATCTAGATGCCTCCTGTCTGCAGTTACAGATTTCTACCTAGATGTCTCCTGTCTGCAGTTACAGTACAGATTTCTATCTACATGTCTCCTGTCTGCAGTTACAGACAGATTTCTATCTACATGTCTCCTGTCTGCAGTTACAGACAGATTTCTACCTAGATGTCTCCTGTCTGCAGTTACAGATTTCTATCTAGATGTCTCCTGTCTGCAGTTACAGACAGATTTCTACCTAGATGTCTCCTGTCTGCAGTTACACAGATTTCTACCTAGATGTCTCCTGTCTGCAGTTACAGACAGATTTCTACCTAGATGTCTCCTGTCTGCAGTTACAGACAGATTTCTACCTAGATGTCTCCTGTCTGCAGTTACAGACAGATTTCTACCTAGATGTCTCCTGTCTGCAGTTACAGACAGATTTCTACCTAGATGTCTCCTGTCTGCAGTTACAGACAGATTTCTACCTAGATGTCTCCTGTCTGCAGTTACAGACAGATTTCTACCTAGATGTCTCCTGTCTGCAGTTACAGACAGATTTCTACCTAGATGTCTCCTGTCTGCAGTTACAGACAGATTTCTACCTAGATGTCTCCTGTCTGCAGTTACAGATTTCTACCTAGATGTCTCCTGTCTGCAGTTACAGATTTCTATCTAGATGTCTCCTGTCTGCAGTTACAGATTTCTACCTAGATGTCTCCTGTCTGCAGTTACAGATTTCTACCTAGATGTCTCCTGTCTGCAGTTACAGACAGATTTCTACCTAGATGTCTCCTGTCTGCAGTTACAGATTTCTACCTAGATGTCTCCTGTCTGCAGTTACAGACAGATTTCTACCTAGATGTCTCCTGTCTGCAGTTACAGACAGATTTCTACCTAGATGTCTCCTGTCTGCAGTTACAGACAGATTTCTACCTAGATGTCTCCTGTCTGCAGTTACAGACAGATTTCTACCTAGATGTCTCCTGTCTGCAGTTACAGACAGATTTCTACCTACATGCCTCCTGTCTGCAGTTACAGACAGATTTCTACCTAGATGTCTCCTGTCTGCAGTTACAGACAGATTTCTACCTACATGCCTCCTGTCTGCAGTTACAGACAGATTTCTACCTAGATGTCTCCTGTCTGCAGTTACAGACAGATTTCTACCTACATGCCTCCTGTCTGCAGTTACAGACAGATTTCTACCTAGATGTCTCCTGTCTGCAGTTACAGACAGATTTCTACCTAGATGTCTCCTGTCTGCAGTTACAGACAGATTTCTATCTACATGCCTCCTGTCTGCAGTTACAGATTTCTACCTAGATCTCTCCTGTCTGCAGTTACAGATTTCTATCTAGATGTCTCCTGTCTGCAGTTACAGATTTCTATCTAGATGCCTCCTGTCTGCAGTTACAGATTTCTATCTAGATGTCTCCTGTCTACAGTTACAGACAGATTTCTACCTAGATGTCTCCTGTCTGCAGTTACAGATTTCTATCTAGATGTCTCCTGTCTGCAGTTACAGATTTCTATCTAGATGTCTCCTGTCTGCAGTTACAGATTTCTATCTAGATGTCTCCTGTCTGCAGTTACAGATTTCTACCTAGATGTCTCCAGTCTGCAGTTACAGACAGATTTATACCTAGATGTCTCCTGTCTGCAGTTACAGACAGATTTCTATCTAGATGTCTCCTGTCTGCAGTTACAGATTTCTACCTAGATGTCTCCAGTCTGCAGTTACAGTACAGATTTCTACCTAGATGTCTCCTGTCTGCAGTTACAGACAGATTTCTACCTAGATGTCTCCTGTCTGCAGTTACAGACAGATTTCTACCTAGATGTCTCCTGTCTGCAGTTACAGTACAGATTTTTATCTACATGTCTCCTGTCTGCAGTTACAGACAGATTTCTACCTAGATGTCTCCTGTCTGCAGTTACAGACAGATTTCTACCTAGATGTCTCCAGTCTGCAGTTACAGATTTCTATCTAGATGTCTCCTGTCTGCAGTTACAGACAGATTTCTATCTAGATGTCTCCTGTCTGCAGTTACAGACAGATTTCTACCTAGATGTCTCCTGTCTGCAGTTACAGACAGATTTCTACCTAGATGTCTCCTGTCTGCAGTTACAGATTTCTACCTAGATGTCTCCTGTCTGCAGTTACAGACAGATTTCTATCTAGATGTCTCCTGTCTGCAGTTACAGACAGATTTCTACCTAGATGTCTCCTGTCTGCAGTTACAGACAGATTTCTATCTAGATGTCTCCTGTCTGCAGTTACAGACAGATTTCTACCTAGATGTCTCCTGTCTGCAGTTACAGGTTTCTACCTAGATGTCTCCTGTCTGCAGTTACAGACAGATTTCTATCTACATGTCTCCTGTCGGCAGTTACAGACAGATTTCTACCTAGATGTCTCCTGTCTGCAGTTACAGACAGATTTCTATCTACATGTCTCCTGTCGGCAGTTACAGACAGATTTCTATCTACATGTCTCCTGTCGGCAGTTACAGACAGATTTCTACCTAGATGTCTCCTGTCTGCAGTTACAGACAGATTTCTACCTAGATGTCTCCTGTCTGCAGTTACAGATTTCTACCTAGATGTCTCCTGTCTGCAGTTACAGATTTCTATCTAGATGTCTCCTGTCTGCAGTTACAGATTTCTATCTAGATGTCTCCTGTCTGCAGTTACAGATTTCTATCTAGATGTCTCCTGTCTGCAGTTACAGATTTCTACCTAGATGTCTCCAGTCTGCAGTTACAGACAGATTTATACCTAGATGTCTCCTGTCTGCAGTTACAGATTTCTACCTAGATGTCTCCTGTCTGCAGTTACAGACAGATTTCTACCTAGATGTCTCCAGTCTGCAGTTACAGATTTCTACCTAGATGTCTCCAGTCTGCAGTTACAGATTTCTACCTAGATGTCTCCTGTCTGCAGTTACAGATTTCTACCTAGATGTCTCCAGTCTGCAGTTACAGACAGATTTCTATCTAGATGTCTCCTGTCTGCAGTTACAGACAGATTTCTACCTAGATGCCTCCAGTCTGCAGTTACAGACAGATTTCTACCTAGATGTCTCCTGTCTGCAGTTACAGATTTCTACCTAGATGTCTCCTGTCTGCAGTTACAGACAGATTTCTACCTAGATGTCTCCAGTCTGCAGTTACAGACAGATTTCTACCTAGATGTCTCCTGTCTGCAGTTACAGATTTCTACCTAGATGTCTCCTGTCTGCAGTTACAGACAGATTTCTACCTAGATGTCTCCTGTCTGCAGTTACAGACAGATTTCTACCTAGATGTCTCCTGTCTGCAGTTACAGACAGATTTCTACCTAGATGTCTCCTGTCTGCAGTTACAGACAGATTTCTATCTAGATGTCTCCTGTCTGCAGTTACAGACAGATTTCTATCTAGATGTCTCCTGTCTACAGTTACAGCAGATTTCTACCTAGATGTCTCCTGTCTGCAGTTACACAGATTTCTATCTAGATGTCTCCTGTCGGCAGTGACAGATTTCTACCTAGATGTCTCCTGTCTGCAGTTACAGACAGATTTCTACCTAGATGTCTCCTGTCTGCAGTTACAGACGGATTTCTATCTAGATGTCTCCTGTCTGCAGTTACAGATTTCTACCTAGATGTCTCCTGTCTGCAGTTACAGACAGATTTCTACCTAGATGTCTCCTGTCTGCAGTTACAGACAGATTTCTATCTAGATGTCTCCTGTCTGCAGTTACAGACAGATTTCTACCTAGATGTCTCCTGTCTGCAGTTACAGATTTTTACCTAGATGTCTCCTGTCTGCAGTTACAGACAGATTTCTACCTAGATGTCTCCTGTCTGCAGTTACAGACAGATTTCTATCTAGATGTCTCCTGTCTGCAGTTACAGACAGATTTCTACCTAGATGTCTCCTGTCTGCAGTTACAGACAGATTTCTACCTAGATGTCTCCTGTCTGCAGTTACAGACAGATTTCTACCTACATGTCTCCTGTCTGCATTTACAGACAGATTTCTACCTAGATGTCTCCTGTCTTCAGTTACAGACAGATTTCTATCTACATGTCTTATGTCTGCAGTTACAGATTTCTACCTAGATGTTTCCTGTCTGCAGTTACAGACAGATTTCTACCTAGATGTCTCCAGTCTGCAGTTACAGATTTCTACCTAGATGTCTCCTGTCGGCAGTTACAGACAGATTTCTACCTAGATGTCTCCAGTCTGCAGTTACAGATTTCTACCTAGATGTCTCCAGTCTGCAGTTACAGATTTCTACCTAGATGTCTCCTGTCGGCAGTTACAGACAGATTTCTACCTAGATGTCTCCAGTCTGCAGTTACAGATTTCTACCTAGATGTCTCCTGTCTGCAGTTACAGACAGATTTCTACCTAGATGTCTCCAGTCTGCAGTTACAGACAGATTTCTACCTAGATGTCTCCTGTCTGCAGTTACAGACAGATTTCTACCTAGATGTCTCCTGTCGGCAGTTACAGACAGATTTCTACCTAGATGTCTCCAGTCTATAGTTACAGATTTCTACCTAGATGTCTCCTGTCTGCAGTTAGACAGATTTCTACCTAGATGTCTCCTGTCTGCAGTTACAGACAGATTTCTATCTAGATGTCTCCTGTCGGCAGTTACAGATTTCTACCTAGATGTCCCCTGTCTGCAGTTACAGATTTCTACCTAGATGTCTCCTGTCTGCAGTTACAGACAGATTTCTACCTAGATGTCTCCTGTCTGCAGTTACAGACAGATTTCTACCTAGATGTCTCCAGTCTGCAGTTACAGACAGATTTCTACCTAGATGTCTCCTGTCTGCAGTTACAGATTTCTACCTAGATGTCTCCTGTCTGCAGTTACAGATTTCTACCTAGATGTCTCCTGTCTGCAGTTACAGACAGATTTCTACCTAGATGTCTCCTGTCTGCAGTTACAGACAGATTTCTATCTAGATGTCTCCAGTCTGCAGTTACAGATTTCTACCTAGATGTCTCCTGTCTGCAGTTACAGATTTCAATCTAGATGTCTCCTGTTGGCAGTTACAGAGAGATTTCTACCTAGATGTCTCCTGTCTGCAGTTACAGATTTCTACCTAGATGTCTCCTGTCTACAGTTACAGACAGATTTCTACCTAGATGTCTCCTGTCTGCAGTTACAGATTTCTATCTAGATGTCTCCTGTCGGCAGTTACAGACAGATTTCTACCTAGATGTCTCCTGTCTGCAGTTACAGATTTCTACCTAGATGTCTCCTGTCTGCAGTTACAGACAGATTTCTATCTAGATGTCTCCTGTCTGCAGTTACAGACAGATTTCTATCTAGATGTCTCCTGTCTCCAGTTACAGATTTCTACCTAGATGTCTCCTGTCTGCAGTTACAGACAGATTTCTATCTACATGTCTCCTGTCGGCAGTTACAGACAGATTTCTACCTAGATGTCTCCTGTCTGCAGTTACAGACAGATTTCTACCTAGATGTCTCCTGTCTCCAGTTACAGACAGATTTCTACCTAGATGTCTCCTGTCTCCAGTTACAGACAGATTTCTACCTAGATGTCTCCAGTCTGCAGTTACAGACAGATTTCTATCTACATGTCTCCTGACTGCAGTTACAGACAGATTTCTACCTAGATGTCTCCTGTCTCCAGTTACAGACAGATTTCTACCTAGATGTCTCCTGTCTGCAGTTACAGATTTCAATCTAGATGTCTCCTGTTGGCAGTTACAGAGAGATTTCTACCTAGATGTCTCCTGTCTGCAGTTACAGATTTCTACCTAGATGTCTCCTGTCTACAGTTACAGACAGATTTCTACCTAGATGTCTCCTGTCTGCAGTTACAGATTTCTATCTAGATGTCTCCTGTCTGCAGTTACAGACAGATTTCTACCTAGATGTCTCCTGTCTGCAGTTACAGATTTCTACCTAGATGTCTCCTGTCTGCAGTTACAGACAGATTTCTACCTAGATGTCTCCTGTCTGCAGTTACAGACAGATTTCTATCTAGATGTCTCCTGTCTCCAGTTACAGATTTCTACCTAGATGTCTCCTGTCTGCAGTTACAGACAGATTTCTATCTACATGTCTCCTGTCTGCAGTTACAGACAGATTTCTACCTAGATGTCTCCTGTCTGCAGTTACAGACAGATTTCTACCTAGATGTCTCCTGTCTCCAGTTACAGACAGATTTCTACCTAGATGTCTCCTGTCTCCAGTTACAGACAGATTTCTACCTAGATGTCTCCTGTCTGCAGTTACAGACAGATTTCTATCTACATGTCTCCTGTCTGCAGTTACAGACAGATTTCTACCTAGATGTCTCCTGTCTGCAGTTACAGACAGATTTCTACCTAGATGTCTCCTGTCTGCAGTTACAGACATATTTCTATCTAGATGTCTCCTGTCTGCAGTTACAGACAGATTTCTACCTACATGTCTCCTGTCAGCAGTTACAGACAGATTTCTACCTAGATGTCTCCAGTCTGCAGTTACAGATTTCTACCTAGATGTCTCCTGACTGCAGTTACAGACAGATTTCTACCTAGATGTCTCCTGTCTGCAGTGATAGCCAAAAACACCAGATCTGTCACAAACTATCACTTACAGCATTATGCCATGCCTACCGAGAAACATTAAACATTTGTGAAATGCTAAGATTATAGCTTGATGTCATACTTCTAATATTAAGCATCAATAGAATGGACAAAATGTGTGGCACATTCCCCTCAACAGCAAGAACTGGAAATTGCACTTGCGACACCAGTGATAAAATTATTTGCACATGTAAGAAGGACGTAATTATTTGGGTGGGTCTTTTTCCTAACCTTTTCCTGGTCTTCCATCTCTTTCTCTTCCTCCTTCAGATTTTCAGCATGAACCTTCTCCTCTTCCTCAATCATGGCACTGGTGATCAGTCCATCAGGAACCATCTCTTCAACTGGAGTCTGGAGAAAAAAGGAAAAATCACATGAGCTAATGCAGGCAAAAGATGTTGCTAATAATGCTTCACTTTCGTTCCATTCCTGAAACCTATTCAGAGTTTGAATAAAGTGACATATCTCTGCATCACATCACGTCTAAAATCCATTTACAAATGAATAATAATGTGTCAAAATGTAAATAATTATGGCTAGACAATGAGGACTAGAGTTCTCCTTTTCCCTATTGTCTCTGGTTCCTGTTAGTGGTGTGATGCAAGCCACGCCAGTGCATAAAGAAAATTATTGAAGGTAAATTTATCTGTTGACACTATTTACTGGAACAAACCTCTGATGCCCAACTTGTAACCTAGAGTGAATTGATGTGGCTACGCTGGTGGGTCCAACTTTACAAGTCTACCACTGCTGAGATGCTTCTTCCATGCTTCACATAGCCTCACCTTGTCCAGAGATGTCATTGAGGAAGTGTCAGCACCCATAGTCATCTTGCTAGCATCTGGAGAAAAATCACCATAGCAGAACTCTTCAAAGACATGTAACCCTACAGTGAGAACGGGATGTGTATGCACCACAGTGGTTAATGGGACACTGAAAAACATGGAAAGATGCCAATAGGATATTTACTTATTCCTGTTTTAAATCCTTTGAAACTTTTACTGTCTTCACCCCAGACCCTTCATCACCATCAACAATACAAATCTCCGTATGACTTATACAAGTTATAGTCTCTTTCATATGACTTATACAAGTTATAGTCTCTTTCATATGACTTATACAAGTTATAGTCTCTTTCATATGACTTATACAAGTTATAGTCTCTATTTCATACTGACAAGCTAGATATTTAATCATGGCTTTATTTTATTATCATAATTGTGTCTGGCAAATGAGCACTTCCTACATACACTACATCAATGAACACTGTAAATGTTAGAGCTCTCATTTCCATCAAAGTATTCACACCTACATCCTTGACAACAGTGATGGTGTAACATCATTTACACAGATCCCAGATATATTAGACTGGCTAAAGGATCAGATTTGAATCGTGCGACTGTGAGCATACCTTTCTCAGCCTTGCCTGCAACCTGTGCTTCCTCCATTGGAACCTCAGCCTCAACGTCAGGCTTCACAGGAGACACGCTCCTGCTGTCTGGCTGCAGCACTGAAGACCTGACAAACAGGAACACGGAAAATGGTCCTCTATGCTTCTTAATTAAGGAAAATCATGATGAAGAGAAGCACATGTAGGGCATACAAATGTGTGCAAGTGCACATGTATACACTCTCACACACACATACACAAACACACTCTCCTTTCTCTCTCTGACTATAGTGAATAGCTTAGCAGTCTTTTATGCTGTCTGTGCTTCACTGCTTGCCTAAGCATATTTGCATTTGTGTACTGATGCATGAGATGCCACATGCATGTCTGTACACATACATATTCCCACTAGCAATTCTCTGTTCAGCACATTTACAAAGGTGAGTACACACACAAGCTTGCAAATTTACCTGCATGTACAGAGCATGTGCACACACTAACTCGTAAATTCACACACACACACACACACACACACACACACACACACACACACACACACACACACACACACACACAGACACTTGTACACAAACACATACACATTCACACAAACAGATAAACACACACACACACACTCACACACACACACACACACACATACACTCAGGCACACACACATATTCACACAAACACATACACATGCATGCACACACACACATGCATGCACACACACACACACTCAGCAGGCACACACACAAAGTCCTATACAAAAATCCACACATCCAGAGTATTGATCAATTCTAGAATTGTACATGTAAGAGTGGCACTAGGTGAGCACTCCTCGGCTGCGGAAGTGGGCATGTAATTCACTTATCAGGCTGCCACCTCTCTCGGACACCCTGGCTAGCAGAGGATGCCCTGGGCAGAAAGATGGAGAGGAAATCAACATGTCACAGCCACCCATGGTTCCCTAAGACCCTGGCCATATCTCCTCCCAGACCAATTCATCACAACTTTTTTTGCCTCCCAAAGGAGCCCTGCTCTCGCTTGGACCAAAATCAATTTTGCCCAGCAGAGGAGAGATATGCAGGGACGTTGCAGTCTATCTGGTTCCACCTTCTCCAACAACACCGAGGGGAAAAACTCCAGTGGGCTTTCAGCCTCTGACTACTGCTGCCAATTCCAGAAATGCCACAGAGAAAGGTTTTTTCATGCATGATTATGCTGCCAGTCTCCATGAATGGGTGTCTGGCAAGCATCAATGTTCCGTGGTTCTTATTGGATGTTCATCACTCCTTCCAACTTTCCCTTTTTTTAAATAAAGAATTTGTCAGTTCACTTGAAGCACATGTCATAACAAACCCAACAGGTATTTTGTGTGTGTGTGTGTGTGTGTGTGTGTGTGTGTGTGTGTGTGTGTGTGTGTGTGTGTGTGTGTGTGTGTGTGTGTGTGTGTGTGTGTGTGTGTGTGTGTGTGAGTGTGTGTGTGTGCATGTGCGCCTGCATGCGACTGCACACAAGTTTAAGTGTATGAGTATATAACTCTGCATGTTTGTGCATGTACATGTGTGTGTGTGTGTGTTTGTGTGCGTGTGCGCATGTGTATGTGTGTGTGTGTGTGTGTGTGCATGCGTGCGTGTGTGTATATGTTGTGACCCTCAATCACAAGTCTGGCACCAAGGAACCTCCAACAATGGCAAATTTAAACTTAACACACATAAGCTGTCAGAAAAATGTTTGAACTCATAAATGATAAAACTACATGTACACGTGTGCAAGTGTTAGAACTTATGTCACACATACAAATGCTCTCTCTCTCTCTCTCTCTCTCTCTCTCTCTCTCTCTCTCTCTCTCTCTCTCTCACACACACACACACACGCGCGCGCACACACACATGCACACACAACAAAGCCCATGCATGTTTCAATTGTTTGGTTTATGAATACATAGTGCAAGTGCACATGCATAAGTGTGAAGTTATAAAGCGAGTTCTCTGACACAGAAAACTGGAGTATGGATCGATGGACAACTGGACAAAGTGTGAGCATTAGCCCCCCAAAAATAGTTGTGGTTAAGGTAACATATGGCCACACATAAGAGGGATGGTTGGTAAGTAGTTAGGTCTGAATTTTTAATATATTTTTTTTAATAAGGAGACCAGATTGACTGTGCACATGTGAGTGTGTGTGCGTGTAAGCCCCCACCCCCCCCAAAAAAAAGGGTAGTTGTGAAAATGATAACCGACTGACCCTATTTTTTCATACAGACCCTAAACTTTTCTTTTCCATCAAGGGGGGGGGGGGGGGGGGGGGAGAGAGAGGGGGAATTTTGATAAACAACAAACTTAGTGCCATCCCATCTTCTGCGCTGTACAAACACCAAGGGAACCCATTATTTATATGTAAAAAAGCATTTTCACCAAAAGATAAACTTGATTTATTTTTATTTTGACCTCTTCTAAACAAAAATGTTTAATATCAGATATGTTTAGGCTGACCTACCTACTCCTTTTACTCCCACATTACTGAAGTATCCAATGGCATTATCTTTATATTAATTAGCACTACCAGTACTTGTATTTTTCATACTGAAATATTCTTTGCAGTTATCCTAGAGTCCAGGGAATGAGTCTTCATACCCTGATGTGTACATGACACATCATGACACACTGGTTACTACTACAATACTAGGGAAATGAAGTTCCAGTGACATGGACTATGAGAGTCTCCAGTATACTGTACTGTAAAGGCCCTACATAACAAATTGGTAAAAACTTTAACTAAGCATTCAACTACGTCTACGGTTAGAACAACATTGGGAGGATGGCGGCGATGTTTTCATGAAAGAAGGAAGATTCACCACTTAACGTTAACCGGGGGGGGGGGGGGGGGGAGGAGGGGGGTGGGGGGGGGGGGGGGGGCAGAAGGGCAGGAAGGCAGAAAGTTGGAGCTTGGCGGGCCAAGAGTGGATCAGGCGGGTCGGCCGAAAGCCCAACTGGGGGACTGACACAGATCGAGAGCGTACCATTCTGGCAGACAGACACACCGAAAAGAAGACTGGCTGACAAACACACAGTCAGACAGACACACACAGAAAAACAAAAGGCATTCAGAGGGTCTCGAGACAATTAATCTCATCAATCAATCAAGGGTCAACCCGAAGAACTTGCAAAGCCACTTACTTAATTCAATAATTGAACCGATTCGACACTCGATCATATCGTTGCACTCGAGCTCCACACGTACCATCGGTTGATTCTGTGTGAGACGGCTCATTACATGTTTTATCCCTGACTGCAGCGATGCTGATTTACGGAACTCACTTCGACGAAACTCGCAAGCTGAATACGATCAATCACTCTAATAATGTCTCTATCAGTATCATCCTCATCAACGGCAAACTCCCCAAAGCCAAGCAAATCTACGGCATTGCCGCATTGCATTTCTAGCCTATCTAGGGCCTATCTATAACCGCCCCGCTGACAATCACTCGATGAGGGCAAATCTGGCAACGAAATTGCAGTCCAATGAACACTATGTCCTAAAACAATATCGACTATCACTAATTCAAGCGGAATCGAATACTTACATATTAGCCAGGTGATGAACTTTGATTAGTTAGCTGTTCTATGATCCAAGTCTTGAAGTCCAAGGATGGTTTCAGACTCTGCGCAGGTTCTCAGATCGGGTTGAATGTTTCTCACCAAATGATAAGTTCTGATTTCAATGAAAATTGCACAGCTCTAAAGAGTGACAGTAGACGTCAAAGCCACAACAGGCACGTCGATCGCACACTCATGAATTCTGTTCAACAACTTCAAGTCGTGTAAGGTAAAGCCTGCTACTTTCCCGCCAA
>JAWQFJ010000161.1:100000-120587 GCA_034096865.1 Theodoxus fluviatilis | reverse complement strand
TGCTTGCCTATCCGTGGAGAGGGATCGGAACAGTGGTGTGTCTCTATTGTGAAACAAGACCCAGGTTCATTCGGGCAATGTGGACGTAGATGATGATGAGAAGGGTACTGGCAATCTAGGGGACCACCTTTATTGTCCTTGTTGTCTAAAAGCAGTTCTTTAAACGATCATGGACGTCCACGGGAAATTCTTAGTGTTAAAACCAGGGAAGAGGGACTTCCCGCGTTTCTCACTGTAATTGAAACCGGTCTGGCGAATGTGCAGGACGAGAAGAATCACAGGAGGCAACTAGTACCGTGCAAATGCGGTTGGTTTTTTATTTTGAGATTCGCGTGGAAGAACAAAAGGCATTCGGTTTTTAATGGCATTGGGGGAATATTCGCGGCACCAATGGGAGAGTAGTCATTCAAGACAACACTGACAGGGAAAGTTGGTGGCGGCGTGGTCTCCGGGTGGGCGGGGTTTCGGTTGTTGGTCTGTGTGGAATCGGTTAATATAAGTATGTCGTCAGTCATATAAAAATTTACTGAGACGTTCCGCTTTTTCTTATTGTATCCCTTCGGTGGAACATACCTTTGGTATATTGTCTTGCTCGTGAATATGAACATCGCTGTTGTTTCATTTACCACATGCCAAACCTCTAGTGATATAAGTATTGGAAGAAGAAGAAAGGGCCGTGTGATGCTCACTGACTGTTTACTATAGGAACAAATAGTAAACACCCCCAACGCTCCATGAGGAGGTGCAAAACGAAACAACTGCTTTCGGATCTCCCCCGGGGAAAGGGGTTAAATGCTGGGGTGAGGAAAACCTTGTCGCCACTCTTGCAAGGGAGGGAAGGTGAAATAGCCGACAGCTTTGTTGCACTACCCTATTTCTACACTGATCTCCACGTCCATCATCGTCTCTACGCACCACTCTGTCCTCTTCCTTAGAGTGTTTATTTCATTGACGATTTTTTTTATTTTTTGGCATGTCACAGATATTTTGGCACGTCATAGACGTTGAACCAACACTGTCACAGTCAAACAGAGGTTAAGATCAAGCATAAAGGTTCACCGTATACATGTACACGTGTGCGTGAATAAGTATGAAAAACATCGTATTAAATGGAGTTTTCTCAACCTTCCATCATGTCTACAATATACATGTAGATCACGAGCTCCTGGCAGCCCCATATTCAGTTGTCTCCCCTCCTGCATGAGGTCATTGTCACCTCTTTAATCTCCACTTGTGTATTGAAACCCTCTCTTTTGAGAGGCAGATTTAGGTGAGCAAGCTTTGGCGTTTGAGTATTTGCGAGGCGCAGTGCCGTGGTTTGATCCCCGGCTTGGGAAAAATCCGGTTAATTGATATAATGTTTTAACAGCTTAGCGCGCTTACCAGAAGACGCTTGCTAATCACGGTAGAGATACTCAACTGCACGAGTCTTACAGTAGCGTCCTCGTGCATATTATTTAACTGGCATTGCTTGGCCCATCCAAGAGGGAAAATGTGACCACCACCCCAATACAGAATGAGACAGAGGTCACCTTACTTCATTTCAAGATATCGGCCAAGTACAGTAGGAGGAGTTATGCATATCAATTCTGTGATTTTGGTAAATTTGGAACCACCATCTATTTGTTTATACCATAACGTCGCGTTTTGTGAAATTCAGACATTCTCTTTGCTTATTCTGTTAAAAAGGACCTTACCCTACCGAAACTGGAGTAAAACTTTCGTTGATAAATCAATTATTTGTTCCGCACATGAGCAACAAAATTCTACGCAGATCAGCCAAGTGCTGCATATTCATAGATTATCTTTTCCCAATCCATCGTTTCTGAATCACATCCATTGATAGCTGTCCAACTGGTCAGCCGATATACCCAATTCAAAATAGCATCACGATGACAACACCATGCTGTATTTAAACATAGATTATCTTCTCCCAATCCATCGTTTCTGAATCGCTTCCATTGATAACTGTCCAACTAGTCATCCGATATACCCAATTCAAAAGAGTTATCACGATGACACCACCATGTTGTATTTAAACATCGCCAATATTTTAAGGTCCTCTTTCTCATACAGTCACAATAGGTATCATTATTTAGTAGTTTAGAAATGTCACTATTCCTCTTTTTCCTCCCATGCTCTTTGCATTAATGGAAAGAGAAATGCCTCCATCATAAACTATCATACTTATTATAGTTAAGAATTTTTCCCAAATGACATGCGACTCATGTTGTGGTGGCGGTTCACAAATAAATGTCTGCTAGGATAGTGAAGGCACACTGTAGTGCAATTAACCGTTTTGGATTTTCCTCCCGAATGAGTAAATGAACAACAGAGTGAGTGAAGTAATCAACAAAGGAAGGAAGGAAGGAGGAATGGATGAATGGAGTTTTGCTGCCTATCAGCCTTTGCAGACTATGTAAGGCCATTCAATCTGAAAATCACGAGAACTGGTTTCAATATGATCAAATCAAGTCACCACTTCCCTGGCTAGTTGTCACTTACGAAACGTAGGGAGACGCGGTGGATGTATTCTCCTCCCCAACCTGCATGCAAGGCGAATGCACACAAAATCACTGGAATAGTTTAGAGGAGCGCATATCAAGTTACGATATTCGTAGTTATTCGCCTCTTACGAATCGTGTGAAGGAAGGAAGGAAGGAATGCTAACTGAATGTATTGGATGGAAATACATAGCCCTGTATAAGATCGAAAATAAACGAGCACGCAAAAAGCTGCACAAAATTAACGATGGAATGAAAGAGTGAACAAATACATTGCTGTTATGTCAAAAGGTTCCATAAGCAAATAATGAACATTTTAAAATTAGTCTGCTAAAGATCAAATGAAATAAGTTTTTCAACTATTTTTGGACCGATCGCATCTCCATATATATTTGTGTCATATAATGTTTAATCCTTGAGTTCAAATAGTTGATTGTAATACAGACTATGCCAAAATAAACAGTCAGCTTTCCCAGTGCACAGTATGAAATCAACTGGTCGTTCTGTTTTCTTTAGAGGTCGACATTTGTTTGACAAATTATTTTTTTAAATCACCATTGATTTCACTAATACACAAATGATTTATCACCTTTTATCTTTCATCGTAATTTGCTTCACAAAATGAAACGTAAACTTCATTTCCAACGTCGTTAATCTCAAACAGATTCACAAGAAAAACCGGGAATACAATTTATTTGTCGGCAAATGGGTAATGCGATAAAACACATTTCGCGCCGAGGCATTTATCAAGAGGTTAAACACTTGCTTTCCATGAAACTTAGCTGACTCGGATTCCTTTCAAAAATTATTTTCAAAAACCACAAAAATACCATACTTAATAGCAGCTCTTTTTGCTAACCACGTGTTTTCAGCGAGAGAGACTATCCTTTCTATTACTGACAAACATTATGAAAGTTAATCAAATGTCATGATCATAGAGTGTTACATCTTGGTTCAGTGTTATTTTTCGTTAAAAGTTACATCTTGGTTCAGTGTATTATCAGTCAAATAAGCATTTGCCAGACCGATGGGTTCTGCTAACTTTAAGGCTCGCGAGATGTTCTGCTGTAAGTGTAAGGATAAGATAGATTTTCCCTGATTACTTTCAACGTTTCAAAGGACAATAACCTATGCGACCAGAAACTCGATCCCCGATACCTTTGTCACGAACTGAGCATTATTAAAGCGACACACACACACACACACACACACACACACACACACACACACACACACACACACGCGCAAACACACATGCAGACATACACTCACAACCACACACAAACACACACACACACACACACACACTCACACGCACACAAGCGCACACTACCACGCACACACGACCATACACATAACCACACACAACAAACACACACACACACACACACACACACACACACACACACACACACACACACACACACACACACAAACACCAAACACACACACACACATACCACCACACACTAACACAAACACACACACACATACACGCGCGCGCGTGCGCATGCACGCACACACACACACATAACCACACACATACACACACGCGCGCGTGTGCGCACAAGCACGTACGTCATCATTAACTTATTCCACGAGAGAGAGAGAGAGAGAGAGAGAACGAATGAACGAACGAACTTTATTTTACAAGAGCAGTGAATTAGGCAGTAGTGCCTTTCTTACATTCAGCCCTTGAGGCAAAATATTCAAGTGTGGTAAGAGAGAGAGAGAGAGAGAGAGAGAGAGAGAGAGAGAGAGAGAGAGAGAGAGAGAGAGAGAGAGAGAGAGAGAGAGAGAGAGTTAGAGAGAGGGAATGGGTGACATACAAATCTTGGAAGAATTCAGTCTGAACTACATGTATATAGTTCTAATGTTCATGAAATCACACCAAGCATCTGTAGAGGAAGTGTTACTGTAGACTCAACTGATGTTCAAATATCGCCCGTAGTGGAGTAGTGAAATCAGCCTGTTTCATGATGCTTATACACATTTTCCCTGCAAAAATTATGTAATTTATTGCTTTTATTTCCTAACCTGGAATGTTTTTCCTTGTAGTCCATTATCACGTCTAAAACAGCCTTTTTGTGAGTTGTTAGTCTTGATATGTCTCCCGGCACAAAAAATAAAAAATGTTCTGATATAAATTCAAAGATAAAAAAGGCCTCACAAAATCAATTTTATTAGGACATAGCGAACATTTGTCAGTAGCTTTTACGTTAAGTTTAGCAAGAACAATAGTTGCATTGCAGCTCTCTGGTTTCTCTACTTGGCCAGAATATGTTTCAGCCACGTGCTCTTTGACACGTTAACATTATATTCTCTCTTCCGAAAGCTTTTTACACAAGGTGTGGTTTTCTTATCCTGTTGCAGTCAATTTCGAAAATGTCTTCCTTTTAAGTCTCGTACATTAACTTCGTTATATACATAAGAGCACGGTTGGTGTTTCCTTCACTATTGGAATGTAAGGTCTGTAACCACTATGAGGGAATGGCGTTCTTGACGACGTTGTGTTTATAAAGTGTTCTGCCATCATCTCCCATCAGAAGCTTTATTTCTTCAAAGGTTAGTAATATTAATTTTTGCTTTGTTTACTACATGAACGATCGTTCAACTTTGTTTGC
Source organism: Theodoxus fluviatilis (assembly GCA_034096865.1). NCBI lineage: Eukaryota > Metazoa > Mollusca > Gastropoda > Cycloneritida > Neritidae > Theodoxus > Theodoxus fluviatilis. The sequence goes on along the minus strand of JAWQFJ010000161.1, from coordinate 115,459 downwards.
CTTCGTTCGAGCGGATTTGCACAACTGTCCCTTTGTATTTTATCAAGTTGTTATGCCACAATCCTTGATGTAATATGTCTTTATTCTTCACATGACTGAGCATGATCACTTTTAAAAATATCAGCCATATAGTTACTATTTTCCTCCAGAAATGACTCATCATTTTGTTCAAACACTAAATGTTCGAGGGTTTTGTTTTCACACTGAATCTGACATCTGTTCCCTTGGTTAATATGCAGGTTGAATTTGACTTAAGCACGAATACCCATTAGCAAAAATCTGAACCAAACTCAAACGTGTCCGATGCCTGTTGAAGTAAGTTCCTTGACACTGAATTACATACCCTTGAGGGATTCGTTTGACAGTCATGGCATAGTTTCTAATCAAAGTCCGAGGAGATATCACGAGTCAGAATCCGAGGAGATAAACGATTCTCACTCACCACTGCTTGACCGCAGGATCGTTGTCCACGAGAGTGGCCGCTGAAACCTTCGCGTTTGGGGTCTGTTCCCGGAAGTTGGTCAAGGTCGCCTCGCAGACGACCTCTCACCCGGCAGCATCTCTGACAGCTCCGACGTGGTGCTCGCAGGCTCGCGACCTTCCTCTGTGGGGGGTCGCGGATGGCTTCACCCTCCGGACTGGTTTTGCAGCTTCTTCACCGCTCTCTCTCATCCTGGAAGCTACCTTTGTACATCTTCGGAGACAGGCAGCGTTCTTTAGGCTTGTTCAGGAGGCGCAGTGATTCAAAGCGCTGCTCAGCGCTGCATGTGATTCACTCCTGAACGGCAATTTTGGGGCGTGATTCACTCAGCGCTGAGCAGCGCTGTGAATCACCAATCCGAGATGATGCAGACGATTTTGCATCATTTCAAAATGGCGTCTTCGATCCCGCACTGGCCGTCGACGCGTAAAATAACCCTCAGAAACATCATTTTGGGACTGGAACGGGCTTTATTTGCCCCAAGCGCTCTGTATGTGCAAGTAATGGCAAGTAAGGATGACACAGTAGTGGACTTTATTCATGCAAAATACATGTAAACGTGCATAAACGATGTCTGTGGCAAAGAAAACACTTTCTTCGCGGCTATCAACACAAAATGGGGCGCAGAAGATTTACCTCCCCTTTAACAAGTGAAGCGCTGCACTACATCTTAGGCGTTCAGGAGTGGCAAAGAGCGCTCAATTGCCAACATGAAGCGCTCATGCAGCACTGAGTACTCCTGAACAAGCCTAATGTCTCCTGCCTCGTGTTCATCTTTGTAGCCCTGCCTGCACTTGATTAAATACAGGCAGGTGAAGAAAGAATGGTCTTTTCTGAAGCATTTTCTGCGCGATGCTTGTGCAGCAGCTTGCTTCTGCTTGCAATAGCAGACCGTTGCCTTGAACTTGAATCAACTGTCCGCAGAGTTTTATTTTGCGTGGTGATGTAGACAAACATGCGGCCAGTTTTCCATCGAGTGAGTTTGCCACTGTCGTTCCCTTTTCGCTAGTCAAACAGCTGTGATCGCAGTTCGAAACTCAAGGACTGTGGGGCTTCGTCCTTTCCATCGTCGTCTAACGACACCGACATGTTTCCGACGAAAACCTTGGTAGTTCTCTGACTGCTCCGTCATTCGTTGAGTCTATATATGGGTTTTACACCCGCCCTGTGACTCGAACACCACGCCTTGCACGATAATCTCGTCTCTGTGTTCGTGCCTCGTCGGATATTGTCTCTACAGGCCTCCAATGCGTTGTGCCCCGTGCATGAATACGTATTTACACTATACATGTATATCTGCAGTTGCACAAAAATTTCGGTCGTCGTATACATGTTGTTTTCGGTCGTTGGCGGAAAGGTGGGCACTCCCGAAGAATACAGGCTCCACGTGCATTGCTTGTTCTTCTCTGGACGAAATGTCGAGCTGCTGCTCTCTCCAAAACTCTCTGTGGGTTCCTTATCCATGGAAAATCGGTCCAAAATGGCTCTAGATCCGACAGATGATACAGCCAAAATGTCTCCAATCGGTGCCTCGTCAGGGCTGTTTGGCGTACACACAAATGTGAAAAACTTTACCTTATTGCAGTGGAAATTCTTCGCCACAACGGAGCTCTTAGAAACGTTTCCTCTCGACATCGAGTGGTGAACACTTCTCAACTTTTGTGAAATCGTGAAGAGCAACACCTTCAGGGTTTTCCTGTAAACCTTGGCAGTCCTTGTTTCGTTTGTAAGGTTGCTGACGTTCTCTACCTGCCCCGCTGCTTCCTTCTCCAGGTTATCAATCACATTCCGTGCAGCCACAAGAGCGAGGTTACCTTGTCAAAGACCACTGTCCACATCAAGTCGTAAGTGTTCTCCCCCTTTCGATAAATTTCGCCATACATCATTTACTCCATCTCGGGCAATGTTTCCTGTCAACTTCATTTTATAATTATGTTGAAGTCTTTTTTAGATCTCTATCTCGTCTCTTTTCTAATCGCCGCGGTCGCTGAGAATGATCAAAGGGAAGCGAAGGACAGAAGCAGCTTTAGAGAGATGGTGCAAATGGTGGCGGTGGTGATGGCGACAAGTACATTCGCCCATGTTGTGGTTTTGGTGGTGTTAGTGGTAGTTGCGGAGGTAATTCCTCTCTCTCACTCTCTCTCTCTCACACACACACACACACTCTCTCTCTCTCTCTCTCTCTCTCACTCTCTCTCTCTCTGTCTGTCTCTCTCTCTCTCTCACACACACACACACACTCTCTCTCACTCTCACTCTCTCTCACTATCTCTCTCTCACTCTCTCTCTTTCTCTCTCTCTCTCTCTGTCTCTCTCTCTCTCTCTCTCTCTCTCTCTCTCTCTCTCTCTCTCTCTCTCTCTCTCTCTTCCTCGTTTCCCCCATTTTCCTATTTGCGTCTCTTCTCCTCTTCCCGCTCTGTTCTTGTCTCTTCTCCTTTTCCTCTTATTCGTTTCTCCTTGCCTTCTCTCCTTTTGTTTCTCTTCCTCCCTCTGGCCTCCTCTCTTTCTCCTTCCAGTCCTCTCCTCCTCTCTCTACTCTTCTCCTCTCCCTTCGAGCCCAATCCAGACAAATATGTCTCTCCTCTTTCTCTCTGCCCAAGGCGTGTGAGTTTCCGCGCCCCAGTTCCGTGTGTCCGTTCGACTTATGTCCAGGGTGCGAGAGAGTTACTGCAAGCCAGTACTCAGTCGGGAAGGGCTGTTTTCTTCAGGTGGTTCTCCTCTTCAGGTCAAGTCTGCTGGGTCAAAGGGTACGGAGGAGCTAGGTTAGTTAAGGGGCGCGTTTGTTTGGCCAAAAATCTCGCGATTCTCCCTGAGTGGCTAGTCGAGTGAGACGCTCCTACAGCTAGAAAAACGACCAATCATCTCACAAGGCGGGAGAACATGGCTGCGTCCTGGCGCCAGAGTCGGTGAAGAAGTTGCCGATAGACGAAATAACTGACGATTCAGATATCACATCAGTTTTTCACTTCATAGAACACACCAATTGAGGGAGCTCCAGACCTCCCTCGGCATCCCGCCTTCACGGCGAGTGCGTCCTTATGAGCGAGGAACGTAGGCAACGCCTAGCCCTCGCGATCCTCTCGAGATTTTGGGCCAAACATACATGCTCAAGGCGAACGGAGGAGAACAAACCATTCGCTTGACTCGACGATCGTGTGCGTTTGACCTGGTTCTGCCCACATACATTGTACAGAAGAAAAAACCCTGGCTGTGCTTGGATATTGTTATTGTTTTTGATGTCAGAAGGCACTGAAGACAATGCATTACCGTGAAAGTTGCTTTCGATGCCTAGTTGCAACCGAAGACTGAAAAGCAAAATGGGACAACAGGTTACGCAAAACAAATCGGGGAGATTCCTCTTTGAGTAGAACAATTGCAACAGCTAACACAGAAAAACAAACAAACAAACACACACACACACACACACACACAAACACACACACACACACACACACACACACACACAAACACACACACACACACACACACACACACACACACACACACACACACACACACACAAATCATTCAATTTTTCACATATACGAAACTGTGTGGTACTGCATCGTTACCGACGAACTTTTCAAAGATGGTCTTGTTCGGAGCAATGTCTCGCTCAAAACTATTCGAATAACTTGCGTGCAAATTTGCAAGCTCCATCCACGCTGTTAAAATACCTGTTTGATGAAAATCGCAAGTTTACCTCCCCTTACAATGCAATCATCATCATCATCATCATCATCATCATCATCATCATCATCATCATCATCTGTAGTCGTCAATGTTATCATACTCGTTATCATCACCACCGTTATCGAAGGCAGTATAATCGTCTCAATATCATCATTGTCGTCGTCGTTATCATCATCATGCATCCAGTAATGGTAGGGCTGAGTGACCTTTGCTCCTATGTTAGCGTTGAATGGCTACTGCACTTGGCTCAGCACAGCCCGCTAGATGCGTGTTTCCTATAACCAATAATGACATCTTACGCAAGAAACATAACCACGCATCTGTGATTGATTCAGAGTATTGTATATCTAGATAATGCAACTGCATAATGCAGAAATAAACGCAGCAAAGCGCGAAAAAAAAACACCATACCAGTGATTGTTGCTTTTTCCGTCATCGCAATCAGCGTTATCTCTATTGCCCCGTCGTTGCATTTGTCAAGAGAAACACCATAATTAATGAGGTTGTGTTTTTTCATTTGATGAGCATCCATTGTATCAGTACGTGACATAGTTGTTAATGGAAGACCAGCTGGTAGAGCGGAGAGATATATCTATTTCTCACCTCTGAATATAACAGGACCCCGCCTGAGAATCACAGAAATTTTTTTATTGGTATACTTTATCATTTTTCAGCCAGAAATCCGTCTCCTCACGTGCAGAATAACGAGGAACGTGCCATTTGTCGAGTCAAATAGCTCTGCACCATGTCACGTGTGACCTTTTCCTTTGCACGTGTTTGAAAGTAAGTAGACAATATTTGTGCCTACCGTCATTAGATTCAAATCGGACCAAACCGAAAACTCACGTGCATCTCAAAACATGCTGCCATTGCGTACTTCTTTATTCGTAACCATTGTTGCTTTCTTCACACTGAAATCGGTATTTTGTGGCTGGAGGAACTTTGTATACAACGAGGGTTTGAAAACGAGAAAAAGAACGTTTATTACCTGTGCATCCTGTTTTTACTGAAGTTGATTCTTCAAAGACACGTTAGATCCAAAAGCAAGCCTCTGCTGGATCTGGAAGAACCGAAGATAAAAGGATGGAATCTGGATGAATGGATGGTGCTTTACGGCTTATCAGCCTTTGTAGGCTATATAAGGCCATTAAGCACGAAAATCACTAGAACAATTTAGAGTACACGCAAATAAAGTCACGATGTTCCTAGTGATTCGTCCCTCGCGAATCGCGTAGGGAGACGCGGTGGGTCAATTCATACTACGAACTCACGGGGGTATTGGAACCTGGCATTCCAACAGACAATACAATTGTGTGGCTGTGCAAGAGGAAATGAGGCTAAAGTCGCAACAATTACAAAACGAGATGTTTTAACGACAATATTATTTACTACGAGTCATGCATATTCCAGAAAAAGCTGCATTGTCATAGAGGAAATGTTTCCCTACAATAATTTAGTCCAGGAGAGCCGTTACGTACCAAAGCGAGTTGATGACTGTGCTCAGCGTTTGAGTAAACACTTATATCCGACTCGAGCCTTGTTTCTCATGCAGAGTCACAAATGTCCACAACTGCTCCTTGGAGGTGTAGTAATTCCTGGTTTAATGCAGGGCAAACGTTTCGTGAGTAGCTCTTCATAAGTTTGACAAACAGTAAGAGTGGAGTAATTAAATTGACTTCTGCGGTAAAAGAGAGTTCAGTAGTACAGGTATAAGAATATCAACATCAACGCAACAGGTCATCAATGCTGTATATGCATATGCAACCACAAGCATCTTATGTGCAAATACATAGGGAGTAAAATAGTCTGTCTACAAAATCTCATCTGGCACGCACTAGAATTAGTCAGTGCAGGTTGAGCAGTCAACATGTAAGTGTCCAAGGAAAGAAATAGCCTACATATTGTCCTCAAATGTAGCCCGACATCCTTTAGAACCGCGATTTAAGGCAGAATCGGTTTTTGCCAGTGAAGAGCACCCTTAGCTACATTTGGCTGCACCAGATAATATCTATACTCTTAAATAAGTAGTATATGATTTACAGGAAGACTGTTTGCCAGACGAAATGAAGAGTGAGAGATATGTGTACATTTCTTTCTGTTTGATAGGTAGACAGACACTTGCGATGATATTCTCGGAGTGGATATGGCGTTCGGTAGGTAGTTAGTTGTTGCGATTGAGCTGAGCTCCATCCTACAGGGTGGTTAGAACGCTCGGCTGGATCTGCATAGTCTGACGCTGTCCCGATACTGCCCGGCACTCTCTCTAGCTGCTCGTGGCCGTCCCTGGCCCAGCTACTGCAGCAGCCTCCCAAAGCCCAGCAGGCCGGGATTCCAGCTGATGAGCGGGGCTTCGAGCAGCTCCGGCCGTTTGTTATTCTTTCCTCCTCCTCCTCCTCCTCCTCCTCCTCCTCCTCCTCCTCCTCCTCCTCCTCCTCCTCCTCCTCCTCCTCCTCCTCCTCCTCCTCCTTCTCCTCCTCTTTCTCCTCCTCCTCCTTCTTCTCCTCCTCCTCCTCCTCCTCCTCCTCCTCCTCCTCCTCCTCCTCCTCCTTCTTCTCCTCCTCCTCCTCCCTCTTCTTCTTCTTTTTCTTCTTCTTCTTCTTTTTCTTCTTCTTCTTCTTTTCGTGGTAGTGATCTTTCGGGGGCAAAGAAGACTGCGTGCTGTCACCTCTGATGAATGAGCATGTAGCTTCGGAGCCCAAAATCCGAGGCGCAGAGGCAACCACAGGTGGGGCTTGGAACGCCGGACGTCTGGGTAGGGCAGGCGTAGAAGTGACTCAGTGCCGTCGCTCTCTTGCAGCAGCAAAGCGAAGTAAGCGGTCTGCTTTAAATCTGGCATAGCTGTCTTTGTCTGGGCGCGCCAGGCACCGGTCGGAAGCTACAGTTTCAAGCTGGCACGGATGTATGTCCCTCCACTTGTGGTTTGTCTTGAGGTTGTCCTGGACAATCTTTCTTGGCCGTCTCTGGCTGCGGCTGTCCAGGGCGAGTTCTCTGTAGAACAATTTTTTCGGGATCCTGGACTCGTCCATGAGTATGATGTACCCAGCCCAACGGAGCTGGACCTGGATAATTTTGGCCTCGATACTTGTCGACTGACACATACTGTAGAAAATATAAGTCTCATACGTGTACTATGTGACAAATAATAATGTAATATATGAAATATCGGTATATTAATATATCAATAATGACATACTAATTCATAGGACATTAACATTACTGTAAAGCTGGGCAGACGTTATTACTGGCGAGTGGAAATTATTGTATGAATGCTCACGTTTGTGCATCAAGCACACATGTAGGGCCCCACTGACCTGCTGGTGGAATCCTGATGACCATGGTAGCCTTTCGCCGCTGCTGCCCGCAGCTGGCTTAACTGCCAAAGTCGGTTCCATAAGTCCAGAAGCAGGGGATCTAACTGATGAGGTGGGCATCAAGAGTTCTGTACGTACGTTGTACCCAGTTGGTTGTGATGGTGCGAATGAAGAAGATCTGTGTCTTCGGCATTGCGGGTTTAGTTTGGTCAAAAGGCAATGCAAAGACAAAAAGCAGATTCACTTCCTTGGGTATTCAGTGTCCTCAGGTCTGTAGAGAGTGATGACTCGTGATGGCGACTCATTATTCGCAACTACTCTTCTAATAAATTCAATGAAAGTCTGTGTGTTTTGAATGAAGATGCTACGTATTCAGTTGATAAGTATTTCAACGCTGCATCCAAAATAAGTTCTTCGGGCAGGTCAAGAAGTTGAAAAGGGGGTGGTTGCCATGGTTGCCAAGGTCGAACTGACACTGAGGGAAAGTGAATCCTGACACCGAGTCCGACTGATTGCTTCATTCTTGGTGTTTCTTAGCCCTGATAAGGGCTGTTTGCTGACTGCCTGATAAGGGCTGTTTGCTGACTGCCTGATAAGGGCTGTTTGCTGACTGCCTGATAAGGGCTGTTTGCTGACTGCCTGATAAGGGCTGTTTGCTGACTGCCTGATAAGGGCTGTTTGCTGACTGCCTGATAAGGGCTGTTTGCTGACTGCCTGATAAGGGCTGTTTGCTGACTGCCTGATAAGGGCTGTTTGCTGACTGCCTGATAAGGGCTGTTTGCTGACTGCCTGATAAGGGCTGTTTGCTGACTGCGTACGCTCTCGAGGTTGAAGGCAGCGATAAAGTGATATAGATTCTCTTCAATAATAACTCATCCTCTGAAGTACGTTAGGGTTGACGGCCAGGTTCACATACAAATGTTACGTATCCAATAATGAGTAGGTCAGTGTTGTATTAAAACTGAATTTGACTTAGTGTAAGGAATCCCACGGTGATTGTTTTTTAAAGTCTGAGCGAAAATATTGGCGTTTCGTGGTGCCGAGTCGCATTTGCGTGACTTTGTCAGCTTCTCTGTGGCAAAATGCGGATAAAAAGCCACGACCTTGAAAAAACATCATTTCTTGAAAGAGTTTGTATTGTCAGGTGGTAACTTTGTTTGCTTCTTTAGCCGCCTTCAATTTACTGCCAAGAATCTCCGAGGAGCATCTGAATTCTGCACTGAAATTAAATTATTTTCCCGCATCTTATCACGTGTCCTTTTTCAAGACGACTCTTTTTTTTCTACGTCATGAGTTTATTCAGCAAGGAATGATTGTAAACTGAACAGTCATCTAAAATTTACTTTATTAGGATGTCCCGTTTAATGGTTTCGTTTTTAAACTACAACTTTTGCAGTGCAGCAAGAGTTATCATTTCTACAGCTGAAGTCGAACAAATAGATGTGAATTCTGATACTTAAAACTGTCGCAAAGCAGGAATGAAATATAGAAATGAATAAATATGAAAATCAGGACAGAAAAATTTGTCGGGTGGAGATGATTATTGCAAAGGCTTTTGGAACTTGAGATCCAGATGGAATATATTCGAACATTGCACAGGCAAACAGACGATACACAGTGTAGCTACACGCACAGCCTATCAGTGGGCTGGGAACCAAGCTAAACCCAATACGTCTTCCTACGCGCTTTGTGCCATGCGAACAAGCAGGAATCCATATACAGGGCCGGATCAAAGTTTTTTGAGGGGGGGTGCTTAAAATTGTTTTAGGGTCTTCTCATCGAAGTGGCGAAGCCACGAGTGCGTGCCTGCGAAGCAGGCACGCCCCTCTAGGGGGGTCCGGGGGCATGCCCCCCCGGAAAATTTTGAGAAAAATGGTGCAAATCTGTGCAATCTGGCAGTGCGGTCATTTCCAAGAGTTTTTGTTTGGTCACAGATTCTTCCTGTCTCTGCCCGGGTTTGATTTGTCTGTGCGAGTAGCAAAAGGAAGGCATCTTAATTATAGCAGCACCCCCCCCCCCCCCCCCTCCCTCCCCAGCTACCTTGGCTGCCAAGTAGAGTGTGCTTATACCAAGTGGAGAGTAGTACAGCATCTGGGCCCAGCATCTTTTAGCCCCCCCCCCCCCCCCCCCTCCTTCCCAAGCTTTTTACTAACTATACTGTCTCTGCTACCAAGCAAAGTGTGCCGATATCCGATGAGGTGGGAAGTAGATCAACAAATTTGAGCAACCACCCCCCCCCCCCTCCCTCCTTCCCCCAACTCCCGGCTGCCACGGTGGTTTTTTTTTTTTTTTTTTTTTTTTGGGGGGGGGGTGCTCGAGCACCCCCAGCACCCCCCCTAGATCCGGCCCTGATATACTTGACTTGCACTTAATCTAACCAGCTGTAGTTATTATCGTCATCAGTGTTCTTACATAGCCTACAAAGGGTGAGAGTCTTTAGTTTCCATTCATCATCATCATCATCATCATCATCATCATCATCATCATCATCATCATCATCATCATCATCATCATCATCATCATCATCATCATCATCAGCAGCAGCAGCAGCAGCAGCAGCAGCAGCAGCAGCAGCAGCAGCAGCATCGTCGTCGTCGTCGTCGTCGTTGTCGTCGTCGTCGTCGCACAAACAATTACAAAAGCACCGACGAATAAGCCTTTCCTATTTTTCCAGTACTTCGACAGAAAGACTGGATGAAACTACGATGTATAAGTATATGAGTCATTGCGTGCGGCACTAACGGACCCAAATCTGGTAATGGCGAGGCTTTTAGCACAAGCCAGCCTGGCCACAGGTACAGCTCTACGCTGGGGTTGAACTCAGAGGTCACCGAATGTCATCTTTGAGTCACGATGTATCTCTGACAGTGTCTCTTATCTACTTCCATTTAAAACACTGACTAAAGATCCGATCAACAGAGGACTTTGCCGTAGACCTACAATGTGCCTGCATTAAGAGAGAGAGAAAACAAAAAGAATCCTGACAGTTTAATGAGTCGCTTTACGAGAAGTAATATGGGTGTGTTTCCACTAGAGGAGTTGACCCCCACTGAGTAAAGTCAAACTGCAGGTTTGAAGATAACATTTTCATACAATTCCGTTAGTCTCGGCAATCACGCACGCACGCACGCACACACACACACGCGAGCAGGCACCGTACGCACGCACACACACACACACACACACACACACAGAGGGAAACATAAACACACACACAGACACTGACATACACACATGCATACACATACACACATGCACACATACACACACGCATGCGCAAGCGCGCACGCACAAGATTCATTTTGTTTAGCATCTGGTTTTCAAACTCAACAGAAAAGGTAATGAAATATCAAAATGTGCATTTGTAAAAAGATTTATGGGAAACATAGGTAATACATTTCTTAGTACATTTATCATGCGAAACCTCCGGTCATCTATCCGTCTAGTTGCATCACGTACCACTTGTGGACTTTTGTGTTTGTTAGTGTTAGTGTGTTAGTGCTAAATGTGCGTGCGTGTGTGTGTGTGTGTGTGTGTGTGTGTGTGTGTGTGTGTGTGTGTGTGTGTGTGTGTGTGTGTGTGTGTGTGTGTGTGTGTACGTGTGTGTGTGTGTGTGTGTGTGTGTGTGTGTGTGTGTGTGATATTTCAATTTTTATCTGTTGACGTAGACCTTTACACAACAAGTAACGGCCATTATGAATGAATGCAAGGGTCGATGGGGAGGTTTCTTAGCACTTGAAAACCAAGGCATTGTGGGTACTGCATGGATTCGTTTGTCCGCACTGGCGCGGCACACACACTTCCAAATCGGGATTACGTACTCAAAGAAGATTGCTAGTCCGGGTTACGGGGGAAGTTCTTGAAGACAAGACTTTAATGTACAATGGAAAAACAAGTCGTTTCGAGCAGGGTACATTGAAAGACTGAGTATCTCTGCGGAAAGGACTGCAAAACTTGATCGGTAGATCTCGTTCAAAAGAAAGTCAGTTATTTAATTAACCGAATGCGTCTGAATCTTAAAAACTGAATCGTCTAGATTCAAACGCACGGGCTCTCACGTAAAGCATATACTTTTTATGGCAACAAAAGAAAACAGTTAGCTATTTTTTACGCTACTCTCGCCCATTTTTTCTACCGTTTTTGTTGTTTACTGTCTATGTAATTCCTCTAATAATTCCCCCATCTTGTCCAATAGTTTGTCTTCACTCTTTCGTGAGTTATTTAGTCTACTGCTATTTCTATGATCATGCCTCTCCTACTATTACAAACCGCGCGTTGCCTAAGGAGAGCGCCCTTGGGCGTGCTGACCAAGTTTCCCTTACCTCCAGTAGTGAGCAATAGCGCCTCGAGGCGCGCTGACCCAGTTTGCCTTATCTCCAGTGCAAAGTGAGCGAGAGCGCCCTGGGGCGCGCTGACCCAGTTCCCTTACCTACAGTGCAAAGTGAGCGAGAGCACCTCGGGATGCTCGCCTTAGACAACGCGCGGCAGGTCTAGTTGTATTAATGTTCCACTTTTTTTCTTTCTTCCATTTTTTCTTTTTTTCCTTTTTTCTTTTCTTCTTTCCTCCTTGTTTTCGTCCTGCTGCTCACTTCTCGCAATTGTGACTCTTTGATCCTAACGTGCTCATTCCATTTATTCATTTTCGTGCATACTTCCCATTTCCATTCCCTAGATCTTTTTACTCCATTTCACATGGTCTCCCCCATCTGCCCTCCACCCAACCAACACCACCTCCACCACCACCACCACCACCACCACCACCACCACCACCACCACCTCCTCCATCACCATCACCACCAATACCATCACCATCACCACCACCACCACCACCACCACCACCACCACCACCACCACCACCACCACCACCACCACCACCACCACCACAACCACCACCACCACCACCACCACCACCACCACCACCACCACCACCCCAAGTTTTCATTCAATTCGTTGTTGCCAACTTGTATTTGCTTCGTCGAAAACATTTCTCTTTCTCGCTTTGTTTCCAAATGTTATCTCATTTTTTTCACGTCTATCTACTTTTTTCTTTCAGTTCTCATGTTCGTTTTCCCTCTCACTATTATATGTCATTCTTTTCTTTCGTTTCCCCCATGTATTCATTCTCTTTCATCCATTCTTTGAATCTTTCCCCCACAATCCTGATCAATTCCCCCTCTTCTTCTCTCTTTTCTTCTTTCCCTATCCTTCTTAATCATTCTTCTTTTATTATCATTCTTGCTGACCATTCCTTCCCTAATTTTCTTATCTCTTCCTGACGTCCTTTTCTTCTTCGTCGTTTTCATCTTCACTTCACAACGTTGCTTGTCATCCGTCTTCACCACACTTTCTTCATTCGTTTTATCCCCATTTTCCATCGCTTTTTCTCAAATCTCTTCCCCTGTCCTACTCTTTCTACGTCTCCTTCTCCCTTTCACCATCCCTACTCCATACCTCCCGCGCCCGCCTCACTCTTAATCCCAAAAGCGGCACCCTAAGGCCAGAGCAATCTGTCCAGTAGGAGACGGTGAGAGATGCCAACCTCTGCCCTCGGCCATTTGGTCATTCCTTCCTCCCCTTCCCAACCCTTCCCACCTCCTCCCCATCCCCCACCCAACCCCCCAACCCCACCCTGCCTTCGCCGCCGTCCAGCGTCTGTCCCAATCTAACTCCACTACTCATCCCAAATTCTTCCCGCCAACTTACCCAACACACCCCAACCGCGTCCCTCCCAAGCCCCCATCCCCTCCTCTGGTCTGCAATCACCACCGGCCTCGCAGGTTCTCCTTCATTTGTCTCTTGCCGTGACGGTCAGACTGCGAGGTGGGCGAGAAATTAGAATTGGACCGTCCGCTCTCCGGGCCCCTGGCATTTGAGGGAGGTTAGCCTGGAGAGAAAGGAGGTTGGAATGAAATAGCGAGGCACCGGCTGCAATAGGAAGTCACGGAGAGGGGGTGAGAAAGGGAGGGACGAAGATCGACTGAGAAGATGGGCATCCATGTGTTAGTTTCTTCTGAGAAAGATTCGATTCCGGCTGTGTGAGGAAAGAGAGAGAGAGAGAGAGAGAGAGAGAGAGAGGCAGACAGACAAAGACACACACACACAGACAGACAGACAGACAGACAGACAGGCAGGCAGGCAGGTAGGCAGGCAGGCAGACAGACAGACAGACATGCAGACACGCAGACACACACACACACACACACACACACACACACACACTCACATAGAGAGAGAGAAAGAGAGAGAGAAAGAGAGAGAGAGAGATAGAGAGAAAGAGAAAGAGAGAGAGAGCCATAAAGGGAGAGCCAGAGAGAGAGAGATGGAGACATAGAGAGAGAAAGAAAGAGAGACGGAGAGAGACGGAGAGAGACGGAGAGAGACGGAGAGAGACAGAGACGGAAAGAAACATCTACAAAGAAAACAAAAAGCACAAACATTTGTTGAAAGAACAGAAGCAATGGAGATAGGAAAACAAGATTTCTACTAGGGCGAATTCGATCCATCTCACTCCTGTCAGGAATAAAAGACCGAAAGCAATAGGAAGACACTGGACAACAAGACTTCGCACATGAACACTTTCCCTCAGAATACTGAGAACAATCACAGCAAACGAAAATGAAGGGAAAAACAGACTAGAAAGCAAAAATATATCATTGTTGTTGATTGGAAGTAGGCTTTTTGGATTCCGACCAGGGACCTCCGAGCTGAGCCAAAGAAGCCAATATCCCGTGGAAGACGTGTCAGGTCCATTTACAACAGCTCCTAGCCTCGTAGTTCGCGTGCACTCGTTCCCCGTATCGAACCTACGTCCTGTTACAATTTTCTTTTTATGTCTGTCTTGAGCCCCAAGGCAGGAACAAGCGCAAGAAAGAGGCCAGAAAGCTAAGGAAAGTCGTGCACGCTTCCACATTGGTAAGAAGAGGGATCACATGACACTCTATTAATAGTTTTTCCTTCAGCCAAAACACACATTCTCTTGCAAGTTTTCTCGACAGTATATGCAAATATATGATAGTATATACAAGCATGACCTGACAGTAATGGCCATCTACAGCGACACACGGGAGAATGTTGCCCAGGACAGGGAGAGAGGGAGGGGGGGGGGGAGGAGTTTTATGGCCAGACAGCCTTAGTAGGCTATGTAAGGCCATTGGGCATGAAAGTCATTCGAATAGTTTAGAGTAAGCACAAATCAAGTCACGATGTCCCTAGTTATTAGTCTCTTTCGAATCGCGTAGGTAGACGCGTTGGGTCGATTCTCCCCCCCAACCCCCAGGGGGCTCACACAGGACAGGGACTTCAGCAGACAAAGAGTGTGAAGTGCTCTAAACAGTCTCGAGAAGAGGCAGCTGCTGCATAATTGTCCATGCATTGGAGAGACGGGCACACGGGAAGATCTGGCTGCAGGCAGATGTACCATGCCCAGGGTCTGTATGTGGATGTTGCGGAAGGAACTCCGTTCCCACGTGGACTCTACAGCCACAGAAGACGTTGTGCCGCAACCCAACATGATCTTTGAGTTACAGCAACCGTTTCGATCAAACGAGATAAAATATGAATTATTTACGGATGGAACAATGAAGTGCGAGCATGAGCAAGTGTCCGTGAATGAATAAATGAATACATGAATAATTGGATGTTTACAGCCTATGTAGGTTATGCAAGGTCATTAATCAGGAAATCAATCAAACTGCTTAAGACTAAACACCAGCCAAGTCACACGTTTTCTAGTAATTCGCTCCTTGCCAAAGGTATAGGGGGACGCGGTGGGTCAATTCTTGCCCCCATACCACAGGGGGCCACACGGGTCCGTGGTAATATTCATGTTGATATGATTATGTGAACGCGATGGAACCTGTAGGCGGCGACTCGACAGTATGAACAAGTTTGTTCTCAGTGAAGTGGTTTTGTTTGAATTATGGTTCGGATACATACACACTTTGTGAGAACGTTTAAGTGACAAAATACAATTTC
>JAWQFJ010000161.1:42500-95000 GCA_034096865.1 Theodoxus fluviatilis | reverse complement strand
CTGCTGCAGGCAAAATCTGCTCAATAAAATACAAATTGAATTGGGTCATTGTGTACACAAGATATCATTGTACAAATTGATAGCAACCATTTGGAATTAGCGTTCTGAATCTCATGTGAAACTTCAGAAAGTCCGCGGTGTCGTACGTCAAAAGCGTTGTAATCGCCAATCGCGATCTTTGTTTTCAGATTTCTCTGTCGACTGTCTACCCTGAGAGTTAAAAAGGGTTATTTTCGGTTAAATGCAAAATCTGGATCAGAGCAATACATTGTTGTAAAATGTAACTTGTTGCGATTGTTTGTTATGGTTTATGAATTGGACTTTCGAAAATTGTTGTAATATTTGACGTTTGACACTTTTAACAATAATTTTTATAGATTCGTGTTTTTTTTCATTCCGACTTATGTATCATATCCGGTCAGGCGAAAACTGCGTTACGGAGAAAGAAGACTGAAAGCAAACCAGTGATTGTGATGCTTCGCCGTTGAAAAGGCATGTTGTAATATCACTTAGGTTTTTGACGTCAGACACTTTTTGACGTCTGACATGATTTTCGGAGATATTTTCATGAGTAGAATCTGTAGGAATTGTTTTGCTACCCAAACATTTTATGGAAACAAGAACCTCGTGTTGCAAATCACATGGGCCGGTTGTGTTGATGAACAAAGAAGTTTGCACTTCCGACACAGAAACTAGAAAAGCATTTTGTTACAACAAGAGGGCTTGTGGTAATATTGACCTCTGACATTATCAAACTGTTGCAATATTAACATGCAACATGCCAGATGGTCTGTGAAATTTGTGTTTGCATTGTGGCGTTAACAACGTTTATCACTGAGCGAATTATCCATTGTTGGACGTCCTGTGTCGTTTATCCGGAATGGAAAAGATTTTCTGGGCCAAGTGTTGGAGACTGACAAACTGAATGGCCAGGCCTGTGTGAAGTTCATGACCAAACTGAAAGGTTATTACGTCTGGCCTGTCATTGATGATTTTAGTTGGGAGCCATGTACATCATTTGTCAGGGAAGTGGAGGTTGAGTTTGTGGAGGGGATGTCCAACAATCGATGCCAAATGTTCCGTATCAAATCAGTCTAAGTGATTGGTAGATGTCTTGGTGGTGGGATGGTTCAAACTCACTTTTTCACTTCATTTGTCCCGTAGTCTGCACGACCGTTGGGGCACCACAGATGATCTGGCAACCAGCTCTCTCCATTCCTCTCGCCTCTCGGACTGTCTCAAGGCTTCGCTGAGCCTCATCCCTGTCCACTCTGAGACGTTGTCCTCTCATCTTTTCCTTTGTCTGTCTCTCCTCCTCCCTCCTTTTACTGTGCCTTGTAGCACAGTCTTGGCAAGCCCTGACGATCGTGAGACGTGCCCATGATACCACTGTAGTTTGCGTCTTTTCACAGTGGTCAGTAGTTCTTCATGGGGCCCGATGGCTTGCCTGATTATATTTCGGACTTCCTTGTTTGTGATGTAAACTAAGGTTTAAACTATGGTTTAAGGTTTAAAAGGTTTAAACTAGTAGTCACTGAAATCATGGATGGAGTGTTTAAGTGAGAGTGGAATGTGGGTGGATCATTATGGTTTTGAATGTGCTTTACATGCTCTTATGTAAGCAAATCATGTGCAAGTGTTTTGCCATAATAACCTTTGGATTCCAATTCCACGATTTAGTTGTTTTGTTGTTATTTGTGAATGTTTTTGATGAAGGAATGCATTGTTGTTGAAATTTTGACGTCTGACACTTTTCAAATTTATCAAAATTCTTGCAGTAAGGATATTTTTTAACTACAAAAAACTTCATAATGTGTTGTTTTTAAGCGTATGTGTGAGATGAGTGTGCAATTTGATGCAAATATGGGAAAATAGTGTTTGTGTGGAAATCTTAAAATTGGGTCGGTGTCAGACATCAAACATTACAACAAAAAATTATTAATTATCTTACTAAAACAAAAAATTTGTGGTCAATATTAACCATAACTATCTTGATCTCTATGCTTTACATGTTTTGATGCTTTTTTATCAAGTCTAGTAATAAACTATGCTTGAAATTCACCCTTTTTGTTGTAATGTTTGACGTCTGACATCCTGCCATTTTTCAAATTCAAGCGCTAATTTCTCAAAAACTATACGCTTCATTATCTTCTCCTATTGCACACACTTCCATAACATTTAATAGTATCTAATAATACCAAATTCAGAACTTTCACTTACACTTTGTTTATTACCCCAATTGTCCTTTTTTGTTGCTCACGTTTATGCATTTAGTCATATCAAAATGTTAAACAACTTCAAGCAACATCAATACAAAACAACAAACAAACAACAACAACAACAACAACCTGTCGGGAATACAAGACAGCAGCAGGCAGTGCGAGGGCAAGAGGGTGAAGGCTGTCTACGAATGATTCCTTGGAGCATTTTCGGGACGCCATTCAGGTCTCTAACCCTGTGCAAGTTCTCTGTAGAAAAGCTGCCACAGCAGGCTAATGGTATCCAAGCGAATCACACGACCAGTCCAGCGTTTCTCGCGTAGATCGATTGCTATATAGATATGTTGTGAATGTTCTAGACCGTACAAGAAGATCGTAGCGCAATCGGTTTGTTTATATCAGCCACTCCGGTAATTCGGTTACCTGGTCACGTGGTTGAGTCGGGCTAAATATTTCTTGACTGTGTCGCGTGACGTCATTCGTGAAGTTTCACGGCAGCGGAGCAGATCGTAGGCTGCACTCAAAAGCTCTGGAACCTGTGCTAAGGTATATAAAGCGCGATAAAGCGAGATAGAGGCACACACGAGAGAGGAGATACGACAGAGTTAAGGTGAGAGCTTAACTAGAGGATAAACGAGTCCTCCTTTGAAAGGAGTGAGTCCTCTGCGGCACTACGCGTAGAGTGAAGTTGTTGCCACGATTATTGTTTACTGATTTTCACCGATGTGTATCGACCAGTGCGTGAATAAAGTTTATCGAAAACGACCACCAGCGTTTGTGAACTTCGACATCCCGACGCAAGCTAGGAGAACCCCCGTACAACAGGATATTGCAAGAGAAGAGTGCAACAGATACATATGCGTGGAGATGTGTAGGTATATGGGGGCTAACGCAGCATTTGTTTGAGGCCTTCGTATGTGAGGGATTACAGCAGAATTAACCTTTAGGAAATCCTCAGACCACAGGGCAGCTCACCCCAACGTCCCTTTCCCACTCAACGCCACGACTTGCACTGCCCTTTGCCCTTTGTTCTCCCTCCAGTTTTCCCGCTTGTACCCCAAGAACCTTTGCAGTTCCCCACAGCTCACTGACAAAAAACTTTGTTGTGCCAACGCTGACAGGAATCTGTATTTTTGCGTGAAAATATCATCGCAGTGTTGTGCTTAATTACAAGGAAAGAGGCTTTCAACACCCACGCGCTCGGACTGGAGCCAGACTGCCGTATTTTTATACAAAGGATTCCTTGTTTTTCTGGTTGTTCTCTTCGACGCAGGAAACATCCCTTTCAAAAATGTACTGGTTTTGACAAATTTGCGGGGGGGGGGGGGGGGGGGGAGCTGGTTCTTTCTTGTTTACCATAACTTCTCGTCATATTTGTATCGAGGAATGGCAGTTTTCAGGAAGTCACTCGACTGGAGTGTGTCTTGAATGACTCTCGTCAAAACGGGGAGCACTGGAGAGTGGTGCCAGCTTTCCTGCGGTGATGTTGTCGTCAGGAATCCATCTTTCCACCTTCTCGGGCAAATACTCGAAAGAGACTATTATTTTTTAAGCACAAATCTACTTTGGACAAAGTGTCATACTTTGATTCATTGTTAAGGGGTTCTGATTTACGCAACTGCTTTTTAACAACATACAACTTTTTGAGATTGGAGACGGCTCCACCCTCGATCAGTAGGTGCATCTTATCTAGAGGCATCGGCAGCGTTATTTGTCATCTTCCAGTCTCTGCAGCATTTAGTTTTCAGTGAGGGGTTGAACCAATTTTTGAAGTGCTGATTACATAGGGTTGCCATTTTCCAGCAACATGTTTTGCCGCTTTTTCAAAGAAAAAACTTGTCAGAGGGTCTGGAAAGGTTTCTTGGTTCAAAACAGCAACATCATAACAGAAAAACAGATTCTCAGAAAGAATCGAAATTCACACAAACATTGTAGAATTGGGCAACTGGAATAAATACTGCAACAGGGACTCGTCAGCTGAGATGTGTTTTTTTCATCCACACGTATAAACAGAGTGAATGTATATTTCCTTGGCTACAGCGGTCTCTTTCATTTACATGTATTTGTCTGTCTGTGTGTGTGTGTGTCTGCCGTCTGTCTGTGTGTCTGTCCATCTATTTGTCTGTGTGTCTGTCTGTGTGTCTGTCTGTCTGTCTGTCTGTCTGTCTGCCTGCCTGCCTACCTGCGTGCCTGCCTGCCTTCCTGCCTGCCTGCCTACTTGCCTGCCTGTCTGTCTGTCTGTCTGTCTGTCTGTCTGTCTGTCTGTCTGTCTGTCTGTCTGTCTGTCGGTCTGTCTGTCTGCCTGACTACGTGCCTGTCTGCCTGCCTGTCTGTCAGTCCATTTGATCTGTCCATCTGTCTGACTGTTTCTTTCATCTGCATGCGATTTGCTATTTCTAGGAAACTATTCATTGAATTGCCACCAAAGGTTTGAGGTAACAAGACGTTTCTAGGCATACCCTTATTATCCCCACATCTCAAATCTCAAGGCCACAGTTAGGACAAATATGTCGGGGAAAACGGCTAATTCAGCGGGGTTTTTTCCTCTTAAACTCTATGCAATTGTCATAGAACTTGCTGCAAAATTAGTTGTTAGCTTGAGTTTTTGTGTTTTGCGAATCATTTCCCTGTATTGTGTGTCTCGGACATCAGGAATACAAGCAAAACTTTAATATCAGTATGTTTCTTGTTTGTATGTCACTGTCAACGAATTCATCTTGATGGTTGCTTCTGACAATTTTATTCTGAGTTGATTTTACGGAACTAGTTCTTTAAAGGTCAAAACTGCAGAAAGACTATGTTCGAAGTAATAAAGCTGGGTTGTTATGCGTACCAAGTCTGCCTTAGGATAAGGTTAGAATGCTTGCTTTCTTTTTAGGCAGAGGAGTAATTTCTGTTGACATAACACCTGACGCGCTTGATGCGTTGAAAAACTGACTTTGGATTTTGTTCGAATACCAAGGCTCCTACCGTCTCGAAACAAGGTACAATATATGTTTCCTGCAGATGAAAAGATCGATTTCTTCGGTTGGCCATCGTCTCCATGATGGCATGTGCGTTAACAGATCAGAGCATGGCTGATGAGTCGAATGCTGGATGCACAGAGTCGGGGGCAGTGTGGGCACTGGCATGACACTGTCACTGCACAGAATGGTGATGTCTCTCTGTGTTCCGAGGCATGAGCACTGATGACGAGCACTGAAGAAAGAGGGACTTAATTGATCATTTGTCACCACGAAATGAGTCTTAACGCCATTTGAACGACTTCGAGCTACAGACCGAAAAGAATCAGTGGGACGGGGGTGTAGGTTGACGATGGTTAGATTTTCATTCCAGCTGCCCCACAAAATTTCCATCACTATGTTGCTGCGAGGAAATGAAGAAATATTACTGTAAAAAACCAACGGTGCTTTGAAAGTACTAACTATATCCAGTATTGATGGTGCAAAAGCCTTCGACATGCATGTTTTTATCACGCTTTTCTCCCTCTCAAGTGTAATAAATCCTTCCACTCTTTTCTCCTTTGAATGTAGTCTTCTCGTCGACGAGATTTTGTGGCGCTTTATTGGATAAACTGGTTTTCTATTTTAAAAAATCATTTATTCAATAATATAGTACACAATAACTTAGACTTCCAATAGATGATTACGTTTGACGGGACCGGTGTGCAAATCTTATGGAGAACTGTGGAAACATT
The DNA here is from genome assembly GCA_034096865.1 of Theodoxus fluviatilis. NCBI lineage: Eukaryota > Metazoa > Mollusca > Gastropoda > Cycloneritida > Neritidae > Theodoxus > Theodoxus fluviatilis. The sequence goes on along the minus strand of JAWQFJ010000161.1, from coordinate 89,084 downwards.
ATGTTGTCATTTTCTCGAAAGGTCGATTTTAGAGGGTGATGCTTTGAACAGTCTGGATCTCATCAATCATTCGTTCGCTTTAAAAGCGGTTAACAAAGCTGGAAAGACCATTTACAGTACTTTCAGAATCAGCCACAATGCGAAAACGACAAAAATGGAGTTATAACTCATTTCTTGGGGACAGGCAACGTACGAAAGAACGAATATTTTACTCTTGTTAGGCTACCGGCCTTCACAACTTATTCACAGCAACAAGCTTCGTCGGTCGCAGCAATACCACTGCATCTTGTCTTTTCTTGAAAGCATGATATAAGTACATAGCTATCTGTCGCATAGCTTTTGTCTCCTGGACTGACAGAACACTTTGGACATCAACATTTGCTACACTCGTCCAGTTACTGACAAACCCTCGCCTTTAATCCTCATACAATGGACGTTCCATTAGAAATTGAATTTCAGTCCCATTTGCTTCGTAACAAGCTGAACACAACAAGAAATTATCATAATTATCTGTGGACGAATGATTGCTATAAACAAATGTGCCAACGTAAATATATGTGTCATGGAATACTTTCTTGTTCAACACTTCCAGGTAATTTTCTCTCAACCAGGTGGATTTGAACAATCATACCTGTTACCTCTCTGGAGAGAATCAGACCATGTACAGCATTATTCAAGCATGAGTCGAATCTACCAGATACAGCAGTATGCAAGCAGGAGTCGACGCTTTAGCTCTTCTACAAACCCATTTTCTCTCTGTACATTTTGGGTTTCCAACACATATCACTAAAGTCATATCTGTGCAACCATGTATGCCCAGTTTTCACTATTGTCAGAAAGTAGCATTATCTTGTACACTTCAGTGGATTCCTGATTGGATCCATACTCAACTGTCTCAACCAATACTTCATAGATCGGACAGTAGCATTTATGTAGGTGACAAGTAACAATTTGCTGAAATGACTCACGTAGGCACCATGGATACTGGAAAAGTCTTTCTCGGGGACTTCTGCAATGTGAAACAAAATATTCAACTCTGGAAAATTCCACCATCAGCGCAGTTAATGACAAAAGACAGGAAAACCGCCTTTTATCTACAATCTTTCATGCCGCACTACATTTGGATTTTGTTGCGGGCATTTCTAGCTGAAAATGAGTCGCAGTATCGTTTCACTCCTTCCTTCAGATTCTGATGCCATTAGTCTATAACTGCGTTTTCTGTAGGAAACCTTAATTGTCTGTAACTGACGATTTCCTTTTCGTTTGAGGAGAAAACGTAGTTTGCCTCTTAGAATGTCTAGGCTTTGAAAATTAAATGAGTATGATTAATCCCTCGTTTACGATTTTCTTAGCGATAGAATTTCACCTCTCGAAAGCACCGAAAGGTCTGAGTAATTAAAAGTAATGAATCGTGCATAACTAAGCGAAATCGATTCATCATGGAGACGAAAACATCCTTTCAGAAATGTCAGATATGCATATTTACGTTAATCAAATCCAAATACCTAGTAAATCATTGACTGTGCTCTGTCACATTAACGGTATTGTATCTCTCAGAGTAACAGATGCGTTTTGATATACTTTGCTACATGTAACTCCTTCGAAAATCCCTTTTCAAAACTTCAAATGAAATTATTTCCGCTTGTGCTTTACTGAAGTGGCAGCAACTGATCTTGGAAATAGCACTAACACGCATCCTACAGATGTCCTGTATACGAGTCCTGCGAGTTCTTGCAATGTACAGCAAACATTAATCTGGTCGATTCATTGTGCAGCAAACTTTAGAATGACATATTTGTTGCCATCTAACTCTAGATGAAAGACTTTCTGCTTTCCATAAATAACGATGATAGCAAGTCGTGAGAACGATCACTTTCAGGCGAATACATTCCCTTACAGCAACATTTCATTAATCCGATTGGCTCCGAATCTTCACTTCACAGCATCGCATGCTCAAACCTCGTCCGTCCGTGAAGTAAAACCGTTTACTGGGCGCTGCACAAGATGATGATGATGATGGTGATGGTGATGGTGATGGTGATGATGATGATGATGATGATGATGATGATGATGATGATGATAATGACGATGACTACTGCGACGATGACGACGGCGATGGTTGTGGTGGGATGGTGGTGGTGTTGATAATTACCCAGACAGCAATGGAAGTACTCCAATGGTAGCCATCTCTGTGGTTTGGAAACAAACTAAAGTAGCCAGTAGTTACGTTGTTTTCAAACTTTTTACATTAAGGTCCACTAATGAAATTTGCTTGCGTCACAGTTCCACTGAAGTAGTCATTGAAAACAGCACTCTACGGACAGACGCACGAGCATTGCTTTTTATGTATACGGAGGTATTCAAGAATGAAACGGCAATGAATATTGCTGCTCTGCTGCCGATGAAATAAAGCACTTGAAATGCGGACCGTTCTCTAGAGATTTGATGGCGTCATCTATTTGTGTTTTTTTCATGTGTGCTTTGTTGCTTCGTTTGCATGTCTGCCACGCACACGCACCAGACGAGGCCGAACTCTCACTCTGAAAGGGCTGGTGTCGTCTTTACTTTCCATGAGCTGGCAGCGGGCGTTGGCGAAACTTAATGCATGACGAATGACACATGCGAATGGGAGATTATGATGACGCGCACACTATATGGATAGACAACACCTTTCTTTCTTCACCACCAACTCCCTCTTGCCCTTTCCCTCTCATTCCGCCTCCCCCCCCCCCTTCTCCCAATCCCCCTGCCTCTCCTTCCATCCTTCATTTTCTTCTCATTTCCTCCTGTAGGCCGCCCACGATCATCTGAGATCCCTCCTCCCCTTTCTTTTCAAGTGTGGGATGGGGGGTGGAGGTGTGGAGTGGTGGAAAGTTGCAGAGCAAGTGCTGGTTGCTGACTTCTGCAAGTCTACATTGCTGCTTGATCGCAGGGCGTGGCCGTGATTTCATTTGCAGTTGCCAAGCGCCATGTCTCCCAACCCACGGATGTTGTCTATGCCAGTCGCTTGATGCTGCGTTCTGGGTTCCAAGTTGTGCGTCTTGTCATCGACGCTATATGTCTCCCGTGCTTCCTGCTGAAGATGCCCCGGCATCCGTGCGCTCGTGTTCAACAGTCTCTGCTGCCTGTCGTTTTGATTAAACATTGGTGAACATTTTTCTTCAAAAGAGTATCAGAAACTCGAAGGATAAATGAAATGAAAGGCAGTTAATATTTCCCACAGTGGTCTTCTTAGTATGGAGTGAGACATTTCCATAACAGAACCAGATGTGTCATCGGCATTTATTTGTATCAGTTCTCATCGTGCTGTCTTTACAAGTAAGTGGTAACAAGCAGCTGACTTGCCCAGCACCGACATATGTTTAAGTGGCTTATATTTTCGATTTTGTTTTCTTCTAGACAGAACCAGCCGCAAGGAAATATGAAATATTGGGCCTTAAAGATGTAACACTGGCTTTCTGGCTCGATATGTCGAAAACTTTGTCAAACAAAGTTTGATGATGATGATGATGATAATGATTATGAGAATGATGATAACGACGACGACGATGATGATGGTGGTGATGATGGTGATGATGATGGTGATGATGATGGTAATGCTGCTGCTGCTGCTGCTGCTGATGATGATGGTGATGATGAGGATGCAGCAGCAGCAGCTGCTGCTGCTGCTGCTGCTGCTGCTGCTGATGATGACTACGACGACGATAGTGGCGGTGACGACGACGATGACGAAGACAATTATGATAATGATAATGATGATTGATGATTGATGATTGATGATGATGATGACGATGATGACAATGATGATGATGATGACGATGACGACGACGACGACGATGACGACGACGACGACGATGACGACGACGATGATGACGATGACGATGACGACGAAGATGGCGACGACGACGACGGCGGCGGCGACGACGACGACGACGACGACGACGACGAAGACGACGACGACGACGACGACGACGTCGACGACGACGACGACGACGACGACGAGGACGATGATGATGATGATGATGATGATGATGATGATGATGATGAGTTTGTTGTGTACCTGCATCAAGAAAGAGATAGCTTGATGGACGGAAAAAGCTTGTCTGCCTATCATTCATTGTAGGCTAATAATGGCCACTGACTACCCACATTACTGGTGTTAGTTGGAATCTGAGCGAGCCAAGATTACGTTTCCCCAGGCACTTGTCATTCACGAAACGTTCAGGTAGACGCTTAGGGACCATTCTTATTCCCCAGATCTGGAGAGGTGGGGATGACGATTAGGAACAAGGTGACAATACTTGGCTGGAGCGTTGTTGCAGCACAGCTTTAGGACAGTCTTCTAAATCAGCCATCCGCCGGGAGGCCTTGATTTTGAATTTTCATGAAGAGTTTTGCATAAGATCGACAAAGTCTAAAAGAGCTGGAAAAGAATTTTGTTCAGGAGCCTTTAGACCAAGCTACTCAAATTTGAAAAGCTCCACGCTCACTGGTTCTTTCCAGCTGGGCAAAGGCCAGAAGGTGACGTGTGTAGTTTCTTTTCTTTTTTCAAAATGAAATATTGTTTTTGCTGAATGGAGTACGCATAAATGAACAGCACTGGACGACGTGTTCCCGGCCTAAAAGCTGTTGACCCCCTCATATTCATGCGATTTTACTGCCTCAGTACCCGATAAAAGCATATGAAGAAGCTTTCGTTCACACTGACATCAGTACGTCGCCAAGGGAATACACAGACTAGTCCTTTTTCTACCACGGTCCTTTGTATGCTGCAGCTGACCACGAGTGCCTCACCAGTCAAAAGTTTCTTCGTCAGTTGTAGGCGTGGCTAAGACGACCTTAAGCAGTCCGAGTCTGAGCCATTCTGAAATGACTTATAAGCCACTACCTCCTCATAGCTCCTGCATCTACCTCGTGGGATCGTGTTGAACTACTGTGAGTTGATTTTTGCCATACAGTAGCAAGAAACTCCCAACGGAGCGAGGCAGCAGACGGTCTTCAGAGGAAGAGCCCCCGTCGACAAGTGTTTCGGCCATCACGTTACACACTCTATGAGGCAGTCTATTTTCTTCCGTTTTCAGGATTCTAACCCAGGATTTAAAAACACGTATACGAGCAATTACATATATAGGAAATCTCCCTGTGTCACCATAAACCATATCATTTGGAGTTCTGGATGAGACGTTCAAAAATCTATTGATAACACTAAGATGGACAGTTTCAGCAATCTTACAACTGCCTGTTTCCCAGAGAGAGAGAGAGAGAGAGAGAGAGAGAGAGAGAGAGAGAGAGAGAGAGTGAGAGAGCGAGAGAGCGAGAGAGAGAGAGAGAGAGAGAGAGAGAGAGAGAGAGAGAGAGAGAGAGAGAGAGAGAGAGAGAGAGAGAGAGCGAGAGAGAGAGAGACAGAGAGACCGAGAGAGTTCAGACTTCAGACTTCAGACTTTATTTGTTTAGGCCAGCGGCCCATTACAAGAGGGTATATAAATATGGCTGGCTACAGCTACAAAGCTGAGCGCAATTTCGTATTAAACAAGAGCAAATTCAATCCAATACAAACGATTTACATCCCTAGGAGTTCACAACAGTTTCTTATGTTTTCAACGGTAAGAATTATTGGGGTATGAGGCACATCTTGATGGCTTTTGATGAGCAGAGTCAATTGGACACAGAAATAAGGGGAGGGAACTGTGGTCCTTAATTTTTAAAAAATCAACATTTGCTGAACATAAATGTGTGGGAAAAGTACTGACTGCTTAAAATTGTAGAATCCACACACCATTTGACCAGACTTGGTAGCTGGAACTACCCGTGTTAAGTAAATAACTCCCGGGAAATATCCACACCTAATATACAGCTAATGCTTACCTGCAAAATCCTCTCAAGCATAGGCATGAAAATTCTGCCAACATATTATACACAGAATGTGTGTGTGTGTGTGTGTGTGTGTGTGTGTGTGTGTGTGTGTGTGTGTGTGTGTGCGTAAGTGAGTGAGTGAGTGAGAGAGTGAGAGAGTGAGAGAGAGAGAGAGAAAGAGAGAGAGAGAGAGAGACAGAGACAGAGACAGAGACAGAGAGACAGAGAGAGAGAGACACAGAGAGAGAGAGAGACAGAGAGAGACAGAGAGAGAGACAGAGAGAGAGAGAGACAGAGAGAGAAAGGGGGGGGGGGCTGGGGGGGGGCAATATATTTCTCGCTTGTTTATATGAAACGTGTCCCTTGGAAGAACAAGCTATCCAAACAGGGAATCAAAGACTTGACATCAGTCTCTGCTCGGAAGGAACGCCACGAAATGAGTCAAATGATGCTCTGTACCTTGCCTTGCCTGTCAGCTGGCTCGGTCGTTGAAGGAGCACCTACATTCGTACAGAACGAGGGTCACTCCAATACGCTGCATACCCTGCTGAGATTTGACTCGCTGTCCTGTCTGGCTGGCCAGTCGGCTGGGGTGCGATGTGAGCAGCAGATGACCGCGCACTTGGAGGCTTGGTGCCTTGTCCGTCTCCTCCCTCGATGAACAGTTCGAGTTTTTTGAACTGGCTGGAAGGTCGTCCACGTTCGATGGAGCGGGCCGAGACGCACGTTCCCCTGGGTCGGTCAGACGCAGTGGCCTGACGACACGTTGCACAGTGGACCAGCAACGTCACCGCTGACAGTCACACATGGGTCATGAGACACACCTTCAGCACATTCCTTGCTTCTACTTCTTTCCTCGTGGCTCAAGTAGGAAGGTAGTTAGCTGGCACTGTGGGTTTAATCCGGCGAGTGGGGAAATGCGTGGATTGTGTTCACTAACAGATCACCATCCTCTAACAGGGCATTATTTTCTAACTTTGATGTTTTCTTCCCTGACCCTGACTCTGACGCGGTGCTCACACATTCACCATCGCGGTGATCTGCGCGTGCATCTCGAGTCGAATGGGATTCTCGGACACAGGCAAGGGCGGTATCCAAACATTGCGACTGTCGTGGTTGGGGTAGGTGGAAGGTGACTCGACCCCCAACCGGACAGTAAAAATAAAATAAAACGGAAATTCCTTCCTCAGTCACTAATCACATCTAAGAACAAAGACGCCACAAACAGAATTCGACATCAAACAATTGACTCAGACTTATACACCTTTACATATTTAGCTTTCTCTCATTTCTGTCATAAAGTGAAAAGAAAACCGAAAAAAGAAACAAAAACAATCGCCAGAAATATACACGTTTTTAAAACCCCACACAGCGGGTTTACGCGGATCAAGCTCTTAGTTATTAAAAAAAATTTCAAACCATCTCTCTCTCTCTCTCCATCCATTCTTCCTCCCTATTTATAAAAGGTTCAGTGCCAGTGAAAAAAGCAAACAAAACGAAAATCACGTGCAATATTGGACACAACCACGTGCAGAAACGGTTTTAAAATGCCAACACCGCAAAAACACCTAAAGGTGCATCATGCCGAGGTGGACTTAAAGTAACAACACATGCCACAGCATATTTTTCTCTATAAATTCCTTAAAATTAAAAAATAACAAACTGAGTCGTGACAGAACTCCCCACTAGAATTAGACTTTACCGTCTAAGCTGATAATCTTGGAACGACTCAGTCTAATCCCAACTCTTCCATTCCGAAACGAAAAGGACTGCAAGGGGTCTGTCGACAGATAAACAAACAAACGAATAAGCAGCGACACGCACAACTTTCTTCTCGTACATAAAAGAAGAAGTCACTCCCAGAATCCCAAAAAGAACAGTAAACCATGGAAGTGGGAAACTACCTCCCAAACTCCCAAAATACCACTTAATAAACCAAGAGGTGAGGAGCTACCTCCCAGACCCCTAACAAAAAATGCATGAAGACAGACCATGTCAGAAGAGCTTAAGCCACAGGTCCAGTCTAAACAGGTGACAAAAGCACCCCCAGGATCGTCCTCCCGACTGCTCCTGACCATGCCTCCAAAACCAGGAGACATAAAAACCAGCTAAATACATTGCCCAGGTATGCCCAGACCCAATGCTGCCATGTAACCTTGTGGACAGCACATGCCTCCAAAACCAGGAGACACCAGTCTGCCCCGGCAATACCTAACACTGTCACGAAACCCTGTGAACAGCACAACCCAGCATTGGGCATCGAGAAAAAATAACAGACTGACCCAGCCTCTAAATCCATAAACCACAGATCTCCTTGCTGACAAGACTAAACAAAACAGTCAGTGAGAAAAGCCACAAATTTCTACAGAAGCGTAAAGAGCAGAACGAACTAGAGCATAAAAAATTACATCGATTTTTATTACGTTACAATTACAAGTCACGCAAGACAACACAAAGATTAGTGACTGATTTGTGGAAGGAATCCCGGACGAGCCCCCATCTGTCGCGGTTAGGGTAGGTGGAAGGTGGCTCGACCCCCAACCGGACAGTAAAAAATAATAATAAGGGAAATTTCTTCCTCAGTCACTAATCACATTTAAAGACAAAGACGTCACAAACAAAATACAATGTAGAACAATTAACCAATTACGATAAACACCTTTCCAATACAAAACGCATTCATTCAATGAACATACAAATGATAGATGGAAAAGAACGGAAGACTAAGAGCAGTAAATGTTAAGCCTGCTGGGCGGTTTTAAAGGGTTTTTAATTTGTAAATGTTTTCTTTTCTTCTTTTCATTTTTATTTTTGTATGTTCATTGAATGAATGAGTTTTGTATTGGAAAGGTGTTTATATTAATTGGTTAATTGTTCAACATTGTATTCTGTTTGTGACGTCTTTGTCTTTAAATATGATTAGTGACTGAGGAAGGAATTTCTTTTATTTTATTTTTTAACTGTCTGGTTGGGGGCCAAGCCACCTTCCACCTACCCCAACCGCGACAGCGGCATAGATAATTTTTCTTCCACATCGACATGAATGGTAGAAGAACGGGTATTGGAACTGGTTTGCTCACCATCCACGTCGACGCCCGCATGACGGTAGGCATCTATTCTCCGTTGGTCCCGTCGCAGCTGTGCGGGAGCTTTTCGCCGTGAGAAGTTTTTCCTCGATGGGAAGGAAGATGGCTGGCTTGCAGAGGGCGAAAACCGGAGTACAACAACGGTGTTGCCTCTTTCTCCAACTGCCTTCCATGACTTCAACGACTCCTTGTCCAGGATAGCGGCAAGTACAACTTCCAAAGTAGCTGGCAGTCCAGTAATTGGCATTTTTACCGCTTTCTTCTTATACACACAGCGGGAGAGTCATGGGCACGTCTGATCACTAGTGCGAGCGCAACGGAAGTGAGAGAGAGAAAGAGAAAGAGAGAGAGAGATAGAGTGAGACAGACAGACAGACAGACAGACAGACAGACAGACAGGCAGGTTGGCAGGCAGGCAGGCAGGCAGACAGGCAGTCAGGCAGGCAGGCAGACAGACATACAGACAGACAGACAGACAGACAGACAGACAGACAGACAGACAGACAGACAGACAGACAGACAGACAGACAGACAGACAGACAGACAGACAGACAGACAGACAGACAGACAGACAGACAGACAGACAGACAGACAGACAGACAGACAGACAGACAGACAGACAGAGAGAAAGGTTGTTGAATAAAATCAAAGCTGGTGCATTTCCTTCAACCTGAAAGACAATAAACTGCAACGCGTCATTAAAGTGTCTTTGGTCGAGGTAAGGAAATTTTTTGATAGTTTGTCTCTTTTTAGAATGGTTGCCAAACGTGCGCAAGACGAACATAGTGACTACTACGTACAGTAAAAAACGTATTACCACATAAAGTGGTGTGCAGTTGTGCGTTTTCAGTCCGAAAAAAAGTTCAGTCATTCACTATCTATCCCAACCAGCTTAGTAGCTGAATAGTCTCGAAATCATTAAATCAGTGAGTTGGTCGGTTGTTTGGACGGTCGGTTGCTGGTATGTCATTTCTTTGTTTTGTCGGTGGGTCGGTCCGTTGGTAGGTGCGTCGATCAGTTATGTAATTATTTTCGCTGAGTCTATTGTTTAGTTGGTCGATTAGTCAGACGTTCATTATCTTCGCCAGGGAGTTTTCGTTTTTTCGGTCGGTTAGTTAGTGCGTTAGTTACTTCGCTCGTTATTCGGGAAAATAACTCAAAAAGTTCAATACAGATTTTAATGAAATTTGGAACAAGGTCAGGGTTTTACCCACGGAGCAATCCGTTAAATTCTAGAAGTTATTAATCATCTCGCCTTTGGAATTACAACCATAAAGAGAAACTGTATTGCTTAGGCCGTGACCTGCGTGTTCTGCAAGCCGGCGTATGCGGTCCACACTCTGAGACCGCAAACAAGCGCTAACACAAACTGTAGCGTCAGGCCTGGCTAGCAGAACATGCTGCCTAAATTATACAGGCCGGGGAAGAGATGGTGTGAAACTTCCACTACTATGACTGCCTTGGCGGAGGTCTCCGCTCTCAAAGTGCTCTCTTGCTTTCTTAGGTGGCCGTTAGTATAAACGTAGAGCATTTAAAAAAAAAGTGATAAAAGGAAAAGGTCTTCACCAAAATATACTTAGATCCGAGCTCTTGATGCTATATATTCTGTCCTTCTATAACCCTACTCTTGCCGTTGAAATGTTCGGAGCTTCTGATTCAAGCCACTGTGGTATGAGGCAATAAGGTCTCGTTACAAGCGTATTCGTATATCCTGAGTCGTCACGGGGTGCTGCCAAAAATAGGGTACTAGGCACCTCTTATACGCAACAGCCGTAGTCAATAGACTCCAAGTTGCCTTCTTCCTGGCGCCTTTGTAACTTCCTCAGCCTGCTCTTTGCAAATGGCGTTTCTTGAAGCCACATGTCCATAGACGATGACATCCTGCTGAGGGTGACTGGTTAGAGCTGGGGGTCGAAACTAGAATATTTCCCCCAGGCAAGCTGGGAGTAGATGTAACAAATGTTTTCAACTGAGAGGCAGGATGTAGAGTTTGTAAACTTTAAATTCTGGCTTGAAGTCGCACTTCGAGATTTTTTTTATTACTTTAGCATGTCGATAGAAAGAGATAGATAGATCTGGTGTGATCTCAAAGACGTTCACATGTAACAATCCCTTTTCCCCCTAGATTTAAGAAAACTTTGTGTCTACAGCAGCTTCTCTTTCCCTACTCTCACATGATCAACAAGAAATTGACACAAAGAATTTGCCTTATGAACAAATAACTGACGGCTACATGAGAACATCAATGTTTCTACACAGAAGAAGCATTGTAATAATGAAACATAAAGGCTCTTAGGCTGTAGGCGTGATAGTGCTTCCTTGATCTCAGTAACAGTTGTCTCGAAACCTGTACATGTATGGGAGCACTGCAGGTTCCTTAATTAAGTGCTGAATGTTGTGTTCACGCATGCTCGCCCACAACACCTGTTCTTTGTCAGCGCTGTCGCCGTGCATAAACTATTCATCGTTTCAAGTGAGGATGGATGGACAGTGTCTTACGGCCTATCAGCCTTGTAGGCTATGTAAGGCCATTTAGCACGAAAATAACTAGAACAGTTCAGAGTAAACGCAAATCAAATCACAGCGTCTCTAGTTATTCGCCTCTTACGAATCGCGTAGGGAGACGCGGTGGGTCAATTCTTACCCCCAGCCTACAGGGGGGTCAATTCTTACCCCGAACCCACAGGGGGATTTTGAGTGAGGAGTCTGCTACTCATTGGCAAGCGCTCTACTTCAATCGTCGCAGTATTGAATGTCCAGTGCTTTATCAATATGTGCTGTCTGTCAACAGTAGATGGACGTGTGAAGGTCCCGAGCACGTGGTCCAGCTGAAGTGGTATGAAGCACGGTAGCCGTATTTTGTGTTGAAGGTTTCTGTTAACTAGACGAAGTTTCGTCAAAGCCGTGTCAAAGGTTTGACTTCGCGTAAGTGATTTTGAGGGTTTGCCAGGTGATCTTGATCTTGGAATATCGATGCACACTTGTACGACGTAGACCAAATCTACATCCCGATTGATCGTATACGATCACTCTTTCGTTTGGGAGTCACAGGAAGTATAGGCTGCTATTTTTATCATTGGCTCCACTTCGCCCTAGCGCTCTTTGCATGCAGCAGTCCTAGAATGCAATTTTGTTGTCCAATTTGGCCCTCATTCACTTCGGGTCATACGCCGAAATAGAACGCACCATGAGGAAAAAGTGTCTCCCTCTTGCTCATCACCCGTCATTTCTGGCAGGCTACGATTTTGGCCGGCAAAACTAAAACATTTCAAGAAAATATTCAAACAGTAGTGTGGTACAGTTAGCCATACAGTCTGTGAAATGTTCGACAGCTTTGAGCATGTAGTTATTTTATGATTAACAAAACAGAATAAAGATATAGGCAATTGGGACCGTGGGGAATTTTCCAACTCGTTGCTGACGCACGGCCGCATGAAAGCTTAATGGCACCACACGGATGCCCTATCTGCCCTCACAGTCACCCAATTCAACACCTGCTTGGAAGAGGCAACGCCAGTAAAGCGTATTTGCCCAAGGAGACCACTCAAGGATCCAGGGAGCCCCTAGTGACAGCGGGCAGAGGTGTAACTACCAGCCTAGACTCCCTGCACAGTGGACCGTCACGGTGGGGCAAGGTACAACTCCCGACCCTAGCATTGTATGGAAGTCTACCAGAACGTATTTTAGTGTTCTACCCATAAATCCAGCTGTTTTGTATACATTTTGTGCTGGGATATATCATACCATATCGTACCATACCATACAATACCATACCTTAACATATCTGATGATGATGATGATGATGATGATGATGATGATGATGATGATGATGATGATGATGATGATGATAAGAATAACAACAAGAACGACGACGACGACGACTATGTTGTTGATGATGATAATAGTAATAAAGATTATAACAATTTATATAATAACAACAATAACATTAATAAGAATAACAAAAACGACGACGATGATGATAATGATAATAACAATGATAATACCTTTTTTCAAATTTTTCCCTCCAAAATTTGATGCAATGAATATCATCCTTTGTCGCCACAAGAGCAGTATCCTGTATGTGGAAAGTAGCGGTAGTCAGAACCGATGATCGATCCCTGGATGCCCAGACGACAGTCTACAACGCAACCACTGCACCACGCTGCTCGCATTGGCATTAATGTGGGCATTGATATTGCTGCCCACCTTCGCATGTATAATGGCACTTCAAACAGCTCAAATAACATAGAAGTGCAAAATTTAAATAGCAAAGCAGTCCATGTGTAAATAGGCAAGCAAGCATACTCAGGCATCTTTTCATTGAATGCTCACGTTTTCCTGCACACATTGCTAATGTCTCTCGTTTCTACCGAAAAAAAGTACATCATAACTCTTCCTAATTACTTGTGATGTAATTTCATTGCTGACAAAAATGTATGAGTTCTGAACGCATTGACACCAATGACGTGACCCCTCCGCATTTTTTCACACCTTGATGACAAAATAATTACGTTGGATAAGATCGATAATGATACAACTGTTGCTCTACTGTTCCGTCAATGGAAAAAAACTATGAAAAAATATATAAATTGAGACACTAGAAAGAGTTGTTCGTTGATTTGATGGTAAAATCTGCGAGATACACTCCTATAGGAGACATGGAACATATAGGTGTACGCGCTTGGTAAGAAAGACGGCTACTATTGGTCCGTTAGCAGTCGTGTGTCCAATTTCAAACACATTTCAAATCAAAAACGACTCTCTGTTGAGTGAGTATAATCTCAATCGCAAGCACGGAGACAATTGCGTAGGACTGCCAGTATCTTACCATCAATACACGGACACGCAGCATTCTGTCTTGTTCTTGTTCAGAAAACAATAGCAACAAAAGGCTGTAATTACTTTATTTTCGTCTCCTTCCTCTGCAATTTTGCAATGATACATCCATATAAACAGCAGTGACTTTTCCGGATGGCAGCTCTGTGTGAAGGCCTCTTCACACGAGGCAAGTATTTGTGAAAAGACACGACATGTCCTTGTAACCGGTAACACGCTAAATGAGAACTGGGGTGAGATTATTTTTAAAAAGTATCGTGGAGGGCATCGGCCGAAAAATGAACCGGGGTCAACCGCGTAGTAGTCGACAAAGTTACCCATTGGGTCACATATATTACACAAAAAGTGAGTTGATTGATTTTTTCAAACTTTCATCATAACATCTTGCTCATATTGTGGTATATTTGTCGATGTTCAAGTCCCCAACCAATCAGTTCCAAACGAACAAAACGAGATTAACACCCTGTGGTGTGAAACCACATCCTAGATTCGTTATAAACTCCGCTCTCCGCCCAGTCATCCAACACGGTTGGTGTATTTTCTTTGAACTTCGAGTCAGCTGAGCTTCTTGTGACGATAACACGTTTCCCCGCAATAAACAGCACGCATCATATAGATGCAGTGATGATGAACGGAACAATAAATGCATATTTAGGCGTCAAGACATCCTACAACTGACAGATGAAGCAGCAGAAGCCACAGAAAATTCGAATCGAGCTCGGCGAGTCCGCCATTTGGACATTGCTGGACACATCATGTCTGCCCCTACATCACAAGCAGGAACCCAATTCTCTGGCTGTTCGAGGGAGTGTCCAAGAGAGTGTCCGACGGACAAGACAATTTGTACGCGTTTCTATTGGGCGGACACTCGACAGAACATTGCTTTGGGGACTTGAGAGCACTTCGGTTCCTATGGAAACAACAGAGTTGCCAGAAATGTATCTGTGTGTGAGGGGGCCTTGATGTATTGACAGTTGCTATGGAAACAACAGAGTTGCCAGAAATGTATCTGTGTGTGAGGGGGCCTTGATGTATTGACAGTTGCTATGGAAACAACAGAGTTGCCAGAAATGTATCTGTGTGTGAGGGGGCCTTGATGTATTGACAGTTGCTATGGAAACAACAGAGTTGCCGGAAATGTATCCGTGTGTGAGGGGGCCTTGATGTATTGACAGTTGCTATGGAAAAAACAGAGTTGCCGGAAATGTATCCGTGTGTGAGGGGTCCTTGATGTATTGACAGTTGCTATGGAAACAACAGAGTTGCCAGAAATGTATCTGTGTGTGAGGGGGCCTTGATGTATTGACGGTTGCTATGGAAACAACAGAGTTGCCAGAAATGTATCTGTGTGTGAGGGGGCCTTGATGTATTGACAGTTGCTCGACACATCACGATGCCTTGCTATGTCGTCACCATTAATGCCTACACGCCTGCCTCACTACTGTTTCTTACTCTACCTTTGTCGCATACACCACCAACAACTGTATCAGCACCACCAACAACTGTATCAGCAGCACCACCACTTTCACCATCACCACTTCTATCAGCATCACCGCCATTCTAACCATCACAACCACCACTCACACTACCATGATCAGTATTACTATCACCACCGATACCACCGCATTCAGTACCACCACCACCATCGCCACCACTACCACTACTACTACCACCACTACCACCACTACCAACATGACCACTACCATCACCACCACTACCATCACCACCACCACCACTACCACCACTACCACTACCACCGCTACCATCACCACCACTGCCACCACCACCACCATCACCACCACCATCGCTACTACAACCACTACCACCACCACCACGACCGCTTTCAGTACCACCATCACCACTACCATCACCATCACCACCACTACCATCACCACCACCACCACCATCAACACCACCACCACCATCACCACCACCACCACCACCACCACCATCAACACCACTACCATCGCCGTCGCTGCCATCACTGCTGCCGCCGCCGCCACCACCCCCACCAACATCAACTCTTCCACTCACACTACCACTATCACCATTACTTTCACCAACATCACCACAACCATCATCCCCTCCACCACTACTACTACTATCATCGTTACCACCACCGCCACCATTACCACCACCACTACCACCACCACAACCACCACTACTACCACCACCACTACCACCACTTCCACCACCGCTACCACCACCACCACCACCACCACCAACACAACCACACCACCTCTACTAACATCACCACCACCAGCATCACTACTACCACCAGCATCACTACTACCACCACCTCTACCATTTCTGCCAAGACTAATATAAGCACCACTATCAGCGCTCTCCCCACTACCACTCACTTGAGCGGCTCATTAAAATTTGATAGGCAGGAGGCATGGACTTTATAACGCCCGGATTGCTTGCAAGAAGAAAAAAATGTTGTCACCACTATCAGGATGCAAATGTGGCCTTGTCAAAATAAGATAGATCATCACATATATCTTGAATATTGACTGTCGAGGGTTGAAATCGCGTCAAGAACATCATCTTTACATAATGTTAGTCATGGCACTGCCTAAGTCGACTCGATCCAGCAGACTTTTTCTGGGTTCTACACTCGATCTGTACGATAAGAGCGATATTTTTACAATCTAACAGCAACATTTCTCATCTTCCTTTGACAAAACTTTAACACTGTGCAGCTTTTCAACGGACAGTGCTAGATTGGCTCACGGCAGTAAGATGATACCGTTATGTATTAAGGTTGTGGATGAGTGAGTAGATTGTATCCTCTACCCTGGGTTTTCTTCATCATTTTTCAGACCAGCGTACACGTATATGTAAATAATCGTCAATGACTTCTCCTCCTTCCAAAGGATGCTATGGGGAGTCTTAAATTCTTGCTCCTTATGTTTGTGAGTAAACAAGATTTTTGCGTCTCTCGAACGTTCACCTGTATTACGTTTCAACCTGCATGTACGTACAAAGAAGTATTTTCAAAACATGTGGGTGACAAAATTAGGCGTTGATCATGAGAAATGACTTTTCACGCAGAACATGTACCCCAAGTACGCCGAAGCAACGTGCTTCTAGAAGGTGATGTTGAAACGGAATCACACATTTCCCTTGAGATGTACAACTGCGCCGTCGTGCCACTGGCAGAGAGAACTAAAATACGGACCGGCGGTTTGACACGAATATTTTCACCTCCAACAGCGATTTTCCATTAGGTGATCTTGGACGCAGATCCAACGCGGGCAAGAAGGAAGGGGCACATCCGTTCACTGCCGAGGCATGGTCTCCGCGTGACGCGAAATAACGGCGGAGACATCATAGAGGCAGGATGCCGTCAGAACTGTTCTCATCAGTAGCAGATCAATCGGCAAAGCTGAATTGGTCCAAGGGTTTGACCGGTAATCAACCCTCCTTAATGAATGTTAGCCGCTAATTCCGTCTCCAGTACCAATATCAGCATAGTATTGTGGAGGGAAATCTGGCCGTCTAATTCTGGACAAACTGCCTCGAGGCGTTGCATAGTCGATGTCTGCGTGAGATCTTGCCAACCTGGCTCGACACTAATTTCCGTCAACCTTCTTCTTTGAATGGAGCTTAGCTTTGAGGTAACTGTAATTACTATACGACAGTATGTGTCAGGTCCTTTGTTAAGAGTCATCTGTAGATATATTAAATCTATGGAAAAAACATGTTTACCATCATTTCGGCAGACTACTATTTCCGTGTTGCTTCCTCTTTGACAACAGCTTTAATATAGAGATCACCAGTTCCTGGCACCCCACCCCCCACCCCCCACCCCCCACCCCCACCCCCACCCTCAGTTCTCTCCCCTCGTGTCTTGCGTGAATATATGGTCAGCCTCGCTATCTCAACTCCCGTGTTGAAGCCCTGTCTTCTTGACAAACGGAGATAGGCGAGCACGCATGGGGGTTTGCAGATGTGCGAAGTGCAGTGGCCGTGGTTCCATCTCTGGGACGGGAGAAAATTGGGTTTGTTTAAATCCGCCATCCTGTAAGTTTTATTTGTGCGCCTGATGAAGGCTTTTTAGCCGAAAATTTGCGCTGTTTTACCTTCCAATGTTTTGTATTTGCTGTGTATTATACGCGGCCATCAGAACCTCACCGTGTTTTAGACTTTTACTTTAGTGCCGTGGCAGTCCCTTGTTTTTGACACTTGATTATCCAGGTTAAGATAAACATGTTTTCTTTTTCGAATCCGGATGAACGACATACATAAATAATTGTCCAGCGATTGAAATCCGCCGTGAATATATTCAATAGGGAGGGAAAAGGGTAATTAATTTTAATTTAAAGGCACTAGGGTTGTATGGAGACGAAAACAGGTAAAAGCTTGTCTGAATACGTTAAGACCTATTGAGCTCACCTGGTCTGAGAGCAATTTATTGTGTGTAATCTTATACGATCAGTATTTACGTATGTGTTTCTACAGGCTTCAGAATATTGATGCCACGAGTTTTCAGCGCTCTACTTCACTTTGTCAGAGCAGCCTGAGGGGATGGATGGATAGATGGATAGATGGATGGATGGATGGTTGGATGGTTGGATGGTTGGATGGATGAATAAATAAATGAATGAATGAATGAATGAATGAATGAATAAATGAATGAATGAATGAATGAATGAATGAATGAATGAATGAATGAATGAATGAATGAATGAATGAATGAATGAATGAATGAATGGGTGGATGGGAGAGTGGGTGGATAGATGGTGGATGAACAGGATGCGTGGGTGGGTGGATGCATGAATTGGTGGGTGGATGGTTGGGTGAATGGTTGGATGGATGAGTGGATGGATGGATGGATGAACAGGATAGATGGATGGATGGATGGATGAATGGGTTAATGTATGGATGGATGGGTGAATTAATGGATGCATGGATGTATACATAGGTCAGTAGATGAACATATTAATGTATGAATGGATAAATGGATGATTGATGGATGGATGACTGGATGAATGAATGTATGAATGAGTGGACGGATGGATGAATGGTGGGATGGTTCGTTTGATGAATGGATGATGTCTTATGACTTGTATGGTTTTTTAAATAAACCTTGTAATGTATTTGACTACTCGTCTCCATTTTCTAAGTCCTGTGTCTTTCCGATTTGCATGAGGAGATGTGATGGGTCTGATGTTACCATAACCCAAGGGGTGGAGCAACGTGGAACTGGGTAGACTGAGTTTGACTGGTAGGAAGGCTGTTCAATAAATAGGGGTCACCATCGACTGCATACAGTACAGACAAGCTGAATGGGTTTTGAATGTAAAAACATACAATATGTGGGCCTCTCATTTATATACCCACTTACAGAGCTGCTAACAGATATCAGCAATAGACATTACTTATCTTTGCTCTATGACGATACAGACCAGCAGAATGGTAAGATAATAGAATATGTGTCTTCAGTTGCTGTTGTCACATCCTTCATTCCATTTTTTAAAGCGCCAAATAGCCGACACCCTCAATTGGAAACCCTTTCTACAATTAAAACCAAAAAGATTTTTTAAAATACTTTTGCTCCGCTTGAACAGATTTAGGACGGATTCGAATTACTGGACAATGGTTACCCTACGTCTTTGACATCTTATCTTGGAAGTTCTGAGCGTAGACTGGACAGAAGTGACAAATAGCCCATTGTCAATATATGGAAACATGGGGAGGCTGAAAAGACGGAACACACTCACTTTCCGTACATTTACTTCAAGGGTTATTTTCTAACGAAGGCACCGACGCAGTGTTGTATATCGTCCACCTTCACGACACTTTGATGTAGAAATATAGGAAGTAAAAACTATGCTTGCATTTTCATCGAAGTACTAGTGGACTAGTGGTTGGATGTGAGGGAAGACGAAGGGAAAAAAAGGGGGGGGAAGAGCATAAGGAAGAGTAGGTGGGATGGGGACAGGAGAGGAAGAGGTGGAACTGGAGATAAAGCAGGAGAAGAAGCAGAAAGGGAGGTAGAAAGAGTAGAGGCAAGAAGAGAATCAGGAGCAGAAGAAGCAGGGGCGGAGGATTAGGAGGAAGAACAGGAATATAAGTAGATAAAAAGGAGAAGAAGCAAGAGGATACGGATACAGAAGGGCAGGAAGGAAATGACGAGGAGGAGCTGTAGAAAAGAATAGCAAAAGAAGCAATAAGAGGTGGAGCAGGAGGATTAGCGACAGAAGAAAGTTGGGAGGAGTAGACGGATTAGCAGAAGAACGAAGAAGAGGAGGGAGGAAGAAGAAGTGGGAAAAGATAAGGAATATGACAAGGGGTGAAATGAGAGGAATGACACAGAAATGAAACAGATGACTGCTGCCTTTAATGCCCTGGTTTGTGTTTTGTATTAGTCGAGACGTGGTCACGGCACGTCCATTGACAGCAATATATACGCAATGGTGTCTTACCATTGCGTCAGTTTGATGTCTATTAACACACTCACAATCGAGATTAAATAAGAACACACACCTTTTTTCAAAAGAAGAATCAAAACCACGAGGACGAGAAATCGACATCAAAAAGGAATGTTCACTGCAACATCTTGGCCACCCGTTTCTGGGACACGGCGAAGATCACCAAATGAAACCAATAAGAGCACGACGCTGAGTGTGCCCGACCTGCCCAGAAGGCAAGCAGGAGGGGAAATGGTCGAGGGCAGCCCTCTAACCCTAGGGTAGTTAGAGAAGGGCGTCGTGGAGGAGGTAGGGGAGGGGGGAGAGATTCAGAGTAGGGGAGCTGGGGGGAGACCTCTTGAAAACGAGTGGCAAAGAGAGTGGGGGGTGGAGGTGGGAGGGAGACCGAATCTGTGGATACCCTCCTCCTCCACCTCCTCCATCGCCACCTCCACCTCCTCTGCCACCCACTCCTTTCTCCCACTCCTTCTCCTCTGCGTCCTCGTCCAAACCCGAGCGGGTCCAAACGCCCACGACGGTTGGGGACCAGAGTCCACGGCGCGTGCGCGCAGGCGAGCGACTCCGAGGCTGCGAGAGAGGCACCCTGGGAGCTCTGCAGACGCGGCCAGCCAGGATCCCCAATAAAAACTGCAGGCAGCTGGTGCTCCTCCCTTTGAGGCTAAGGTGACTAGAGCGAGAGCTGAGCGTCGTGCACTGTGACATGTTGTAGTCCGGGTCTCGTTCAAACCAGCCCTCCCCTGCCCAGCTTGTAGCGCGTGTATGGATCATCTGGCTCGTTGAGCAGGCATCAACTCTCTCTCTCTTCGCAGGACAAGCGATGGTGCAGCTAGGTGGAGTGCCTTTGTCAGCCCTGATTCTTCTCCTCGTTGTGACTGATGCAGGTAAGAGAAAGAGTTTCCTTGGAGTTTTGCAGGTTGTAAAAGTTTCTTGGTTTGTTGGTTGGATTTTGTCAGTGTGGCTGTCCGCGTCTATCTCTAGTTTCTAGTGAGTTTAGAGGTTCTTGATAAATGTAGATATGAGTAAAACTGTTTAGCTGTATACGCGCGTCTGTGAGTTTGTTTCTCTAAAATTGATTTTCCCGACTTTTTAAATTTTCTCTTTGGTTCTTTCTTTTCCGTGTTTATCGCAGTTTGTTTTGTCTTCTTCTTCCTTCTCTCTTCCTCCTTTCTCTCTCCACTATCTCTCTTCCTCCTTTCTCTCTCCACTATCTCTTTTTATATGTTCTTTTATTGTGTTTCGTTCTTTATCCGCCTCTCTGTCTCTGCTTATCTCTGTTTCTGTAATGTAATATTGCTGTTTCTGTATGTCTGCATATCTCACAACCTGCTTATTCGGCTGTCTGTCTATAGGTACGTCCATCTGTCTTTTCAATCGTTCGTTCGTTGTTCGCTCGCTCGTCCGCTCGCCCTCCTGCTCGTCCGCCTGCCTCTGTGTGTGTGTGTTTTTGCGCGCGCGCGCGCGCGTGTGCGTGCGTGCGAGCGTGCGTGTGTGTGAGTGTGTGTGTGTATTTGTGCGTGTGTGTGTGCCCTCCTCTGTGACTATCTGTCCGTCTGTACAGCTGCCAAATTTGCTTCTACCCTCCCCCCCCCCCCCCGGCCGAACCCCCCACCCCTCCTCACCTCCCGATCCCCTAATAGTTGTTTTAACTGTCGAGAAAGTGTATAGATGTACGCGGGGCGTCTTATTCTCGTTTGTGCCATTTGTTTCAAATTCTGCCCAGTGTTCTGTGTATACTAAAAACACCATCAGTTTTCGCATAGTTGATTGCGTTTGCTTTCTTGCTTAACATGTCTCCCAAAGTTGCGAGTTGTTGATTGGAACTTATTTCTGGTGTTTTCGACAAGCGCTTGTTGTCAATCATTGTTGCACTGACGCATTCAAGTATTTGTTTGTCATGCAGAATTGCTTTACCATACCGAGACCCATTTTAACCCTTATTCGTTTTGCTTTCGCCAGTAAATGTGGACAAATCTATACTTCCTCGCATCACAGAAATATTTTTATCGAGACGACAAGTCGTTTACAAAGTCTACTGAATTATGTCGCCCAAAATAGCTGACTCCTCTGACCACTTTCACGTCGCCTATAGTTGATGAAGTCTTTCATCTTGCTGCGATCGTTAATTATTCAATGCCGGAAATGGAGGGTCTCAAACACCTAGCCTCATTTTCCTCACTTTTTGCTTGTAGTGAAAAGCCAGACCATCGTTCATATCTACTTACATGCACTGGGAATAATGTACGATAGTTCTGTCAAGTGATAAATGCGATTCATGAAAGCGAGAACACCCATCATTTTTCTAGTGGACATGGTAGAGAGTTGGTAGTGAATCTTAGAAGCATGTCAAATGGGCGTCGGACAATGTGGTCTTTGTGAGTAGTCTTCCTCTTTCACTGTAAAGATAATTGCAGGGAACATGAACGTCGAAGTGGACTATCTCAGCCGTGCCTCCGGGTAATTTTTATCCCCAAAGGCAAAATACCGATGAAAAACTTTTTTTTGCATTCCTAGTTGAATATTTTTTTTATCAAAACTTGTTTTCCTTACATTGTGAAAAAGCAACATGTCGGACCTGAATGGACGGTGACGATTTTGTTTTAAAAAAAGGGATTTTCTTTCTTCTGACAAACTTCCGATAATCAAACTTGCATATCTTGTGTCTGTTCTCTGAAGAAGCAGCACCTCTACTTCACTTTCTTGTGATCACATCAAGATGGCCAGCTTAATTTTGGACACACATTTTTGCAGTTCTTCATAGGACCGAGTGATTTCAAAGCCTGTAGGGCCTTTTAAAAAGTAACAAATTAATTTCAAAACATGAATTATTTTTGAAATAATTTTTCCCTTAACATTTTATCAAAATGTTTTTTTTATAGAATGGTAAATACAGGAAAACAATCCGTGGTCATTGGATTTGATCATATGCGATGCGGAACTGAGTACATTTTTTAATATTTGGAAGGTTGAAAATGTGCCAAAGAAGCCATCCAGCATTTTTGTGGGCAAACATGCAATGCTTGACATTGAATTTGCCTCCCGCTTTTGGTCATAAATGTTTGCTCCCTTGGAAAAGACAATGTAGTTTCAACCATGTTGTCAATGCACTCGGAACTATTGGCAAATCTCGCCGTCCGATTCGTTCTTCTGTGGAATATGATGTCGCGGTTTTAAAGGCACGCCAAGTCACAAATGCACCCTTACGGATCGTTTCTTGATACTTGCAACCATAAAGTGACGGATATCTCTTGTTACATCTTTTGGAACAGGAGCAACGCCCTTGTCAAGAAAAGCATGTTGTGTAATGAAGTTAAAGCGGCAAACCTGGGAATACCAGACGAGCTGTACTAGCAGAGTATAACTGTTCTAGCATTACACATACATTAACATTCATTTCATGCAGGTTTTAAGACGTTCAACGCTTCTTATGGTTTATATCCCTTCCGTCTTCAGGTGCCTTGGCCTGTGTTTTGGTCTTTGAAATAAACGAACTAAATCATCATCTTTTTATAACGAAATTCTTGTTCGCCAATGTGCGGCCCTAGTGACCCGTTTTACTCCTCGGTAGGAGAGCCAATGTGGGCGAAGCACCTTGCCCAAGGATACAACTCTACGTTATGTGCAGCCTCGAACACCGCACCCGTCAGCCGCAAGCGACCGCTGGTCAAACGCTCAAACCACTCGGCCACAGAAAAGATATTGCTTACACTCTTCGAATTGATAGTTACTGCAGGTGTGAAATATCGTGCGCGACGATTTCCCCGTGTACGCAGTGCTTCAAGCACCTTTAACGAGAACATATTCAAAATGAACGTCACCGAATTGTTTTCCATTCTGTGAAAATAATAGGTTTACGTGTGATGAGATTTAAAACATCTCGCCGGTAGATGATTATGCACGAGACTATAAAAGACCCTTCCTCGTGGTCTCGACTGACTCATTTTAGATCTTTGCAGTATCAACAACAAATACATAGGTTTCTGTCAATACTTCAGTCCTGGCCTTGGTATTGCTGCACTCCACGTGATAATCGCAGAGGTCACCGCCGATTACAGCAACACTCTATCCGAGAACTTTATAAAAATTGCGCTGGAGGGAAGTTTACATGCCTGACATCAAGCTATATATTATCCATTTCGGTAATACAACCCACGAACGTTTTTTTTTTTAAACTCAACTTGACAGCCTACACAAGGTGAAGCACTCATCATTGACTTACTGGAAATGTGTAATGAGATTTTCCACTTATCATTCTTTGTAAGTTGAGAACTCCTTTGCACATTCCTTGTCTAAGATTTCAGTCAGAATCTTATGCAACTTCTGTGGTTGTACTGCGCATGCATGAAACTTGCCTTTTGAAAAACAGTAAGGCTTGAAGTGCCTTTAAGAAAACATCACAAATACATACTTTTATCAGGAAATTAATAAAGAAAGCTACTGATTAATACCTATGGCGAGATCATCCCTTCCCCCTTTGGATTAAGTTGTTTACTTCTTTTACTTATTATGGCTCCGCCTGCCTTAGATGATAGCAAAATATCATGGCTCTGCCAGTCGTAGCTTAGTCGAACGTTTCCATGCCCATGTTTGCGGGAAAGTGTTTTCCATTGGTTGGAAGGAAGAACGCTACTGGAGACTTGGCGAAGGAGGAGCCTTGTCTTATATGGGGGTCCTGCAATTGGCTGGAAAATGGCCGAGTTCACTCGCGTCCGTGCAGAAAGTATAAATATGTCTTTAAAAAAACCAGCGCCAACGCCGGCGACTAACATCAAGACCTAACGCCGCCCCGAACGTCATCCTTCCTCCCTGCACTCCACGTTGAGAGGAGATGCCACCCTTGCAACGCCCGTGTCCATCTCCGAGTGAAGACACGCTTGCAACACCCCTGTCCATCTCCGAGTGAAGACATGCTTGCAACGCCCGTGTCCATCTCTGAGTGAAGACACGCTTGCAACGCCCGTGCCCATCTCCTGGTGAAGACGTGCTTGCGACGGCCAAAGGCGTCCATACAGAACTAATACCGACGACTGAGAGAAAATACTGAAGCCTCTTTGAAAGAGTACAAATTGGTTTGCTATGGTTGTGCTTGTGATCGAATACAATTCCTTCTCCTTCCCCTCCGGTGCATCAAGAATCGCTGCGACTAAGATTCCCGAGGGCGAGGGGCCCTCGTGACGTCTGAGCAGTTGAACCACGTTTGACACACAGCTCGTTCAGTGAGCAGCAGCCAAGACAAGAGTGAAGGACTGTCAAATAAGCTACCTTTGATCAGCTGGCGGGCCATTCGTTATCTTATATGATTATGATTATGAGTATTGTTGCTGTTTCTTGATTTATCCTTCGCGTTAACGTTGATTCATTCCTCCATCACCCTGGCATGGTAATTAAAAGATTTTGACAATTTGACCTATGACCTCACCGTCTTTCCGTCTCGTGTTTGTCTTTGATGGAATGACTGTGTGAGAAAGTGTCACAAGTGGATCATAGTGAATTCCCCTAGACCTTTGACCTTTCAGTAAAACGAGCTGGCCCCGCTTGCGACAATACCTATGACATGATCATCAAAAGACAAGTTTAACGAAAGAGGATTATTCTTACATTTCACCGTCTGTGAAATGTTCTTATAGTTTTGTTCATTTCGGTAACATTGTGGTAACATTATAATTTTTGCTTCTCACCTCCGCAGTAGAAATGAGCACAACAGAGATTTACACCAAAGCCAAAATAATCACTTGATGTCAAATTATAAATCTGATGACGTGTAATGTGTAGTACTAAGTAAGTGAAAGTTCATTCATTCTAATCGGTGGTATAGCCTTAATCTGTTCCGTCAAAAGCTCTGTAACTTTCCTTAGACCCACATGTTGTGACACTTACCTGCATAATAAGGTCGGGATGATGGAGAAGCGAGGGGTTAAAACTTATGTTTACGAGTGGGTGTAATTATATATTCATTGCACTTCAGAGTTGGTGGCACTTTAGTTCCCCTTTCTGAAGCAGGTTTAGAGGACTTCCAACCTCTCTTTCACTCCATCACTCGTATTCTAATGACAGCCCTGGAGCAAACGACAGGCTTTAGTCCTCCAAGCTGCTGCAAGTCGTTCCCTGCATCGTCTGTGGCTCGATCGTTACAAGGCCATTGACATATTTCCTTCCACAGCTCAGCAGCCAATCACGCACACCCTAATGGGGGAAATAGCTTGGGATTGGTTGGGTCAGCAGCGCGGATATTTTGATCTAGTTACAATGGAAGGTTTGGTAATGGTGCCACCACTCCCGTAGAAGCAACGAGCGTCCATTTACATGGCTTTGGAGTGATGTTATCTTGTTGACCACACACATCATTCTGGCTGCTTGACTTGTGGCGAGGGTCCGCATTACAACAAGAATGGAACGGAAATCACGTAGATATAAAAAAAAAACGTTTCTCATCCGGAGGCACTGGCAAGACTTATGAGCACTTGTACGAGTAGAATTTGAGTGGTAATTTCGTCGCTATGGTAATCTTTGGATTTCGGGTTGACAGCAGCCAAACTTGCACAGAGACGAGTGGCTTCTTCGATTTGCTATTGGGCACCGTCTTGTCTACTCTTGTAATAACCGCTTAGGAAACTCTGGCAAAACCAACTCTCTCTCTCTCTCTCTCTCTCTCTCTCTGTCTCTCCCTCCCCCCCCCCTCTCTCTCTCTCTGTCTGCCTCTCCCTCCCCCCTCTCTCTATCTCTCCGTCTCTCTCCCTCTCTTCCTCTCTCTAGTTCTCTCCGACTCTCTTTCTCACCCTCCATACGTGATTATCTATTCAGATGATCTCACTTCTGTCGCCTGTACATATGACACGTATTGCTTGATCTTCAAGACTCACTGAGCTGACAGTTGTCAAAGGCATCTACTAAATTATTTGTCATTGTTGATCATATTCTTCATATACCTTACCAATTGTTGTACTGTGTATTTTTTGTCTTAATTATCAGTGTTTTCATTTCTTTATGGGCAAGGACAATTTGTAAAATAGGCTGAAATGCCTAAAATTTCAACCTTGATAAATAAAGAATCAATCAATCAATCTATCTCTCCCTATGTCTCTCTCTGTCTGTCTCTCTCTTTCTCTCTCTCTGTCTCTCTCTCTCTGTCTTTCTGTGTGTTTGTCTGTCGGCTCTCTCTCTATCTCTCTCTATCTCTCTCTCTCTCTCTATCTCTCTCTCTATCTCTCTCAGACTCACTCCCCGTCTCTGTCTCTCTGTCTCTGTCTCTCTCTCTCTCTCTCTCTCTCTCTCTTTCTCTCTCTTTCTCTCGCATTTCTCTCTCTCCCATTTCTTCTCTCCCATTTCTCCCATCTCTCTCTCCCTCTCCCATGTCTCTCTCTCTCCCATGTCTCTCTCTCCCTCTCCCATTTATCTCTCTCCCTCCCATTTCTCTCTCTCTCTTTTTCTCTCTCTCTGTCTCCTCTCTCTCTCTATCTCTCTATCTCCTTTTCTCTCCCTCTCATCTCTCCCTTGTCTCTCTATTCTCTCCTCTCTCTTTCTCTCTCCTTCTATCTTTCTCTTTCCTTCACCTTCTTTCAACTCTTTCTTGTCCTCTCTCGCCTGTATCTTACTCTCTTTATCTCTCTCTCTATCTCTTTCTCTCTTTCTACGTTTTTCAGGAACATCTCATTCTCGAATTCTATGGGAAAAGTAAACATTTCTCAATATCTTTTCTGTTAGTATTTCTATCTGATTAGCCACGAGGTGTCAGCAGAATCTTCACATTTCCCAGCTAGTGGATTTCAATTTTGTCCCAACATCAATAACAAAATAGTCTTGAGCCGAAAATGGTGACTAATATTATATGCAATATCATCCCGCGCAAGAAAGCGGAGGATGTTACCGTTTAGTCATTGCTGAAAGACATTGATTTTTCTCGTCCATTTCTTGCAACTGACGTGCGTGAGCTCATCCCAGGCGAAATCATGTGGTTTAAGACTTCAGAAAATAGCCTATGACGTGACTGCGCGAACATAGCAAAGCCCATTGAGGTTGAGCTCTGTACTCCTACGCAGTGCTCACACACATGCTTTGCTTTGGGCTGCTCCAAACAGCCGTGTGAGGAACCTTGGTTGGCAGCATGTTGGCACTTTTGGGAATGCCATTGGCCGGAGACGGGTTCACCGGAGTCAATCTAAAAATAGCATCAGCCACGTGAGACCCTCCATCTTTGAAGGATAAGAGCTGGAATGCATAGAGTAGAAGCGTTTGTCACCGTGGTTTTTGAGGAATAAAGATCGGTCGGTGAAGATATTAAAAGGCATCAAACCATTAAGATAGTTTGATTACGACTAAAAATCACATAAATATTGATAATGGAAAAGTTATAATTTATAACTTGTACACAGACCCGAGAACGATTTGTAAGCAGACTACGCTGACCGAGGGGTGTCCGACGCTGTAGCCGTCAGGCGTGCACAGTCGAAATGTGACGAATAACGAAACCTGTCGGCGGCTGGAGTCACACCTAAGTTTCTCAATCAGCAGTGCTCATACACGACCGCGTTCTAGTGATGCGCTGCCTCTCTCATGCAAAACAGGCGCAGTGACGCAGATCGCGCTCATGAGCTCGTGAGCTGTCGATCACTGATCATAGCAAAGTATACATTCTGATCAAAGTGTGATTTTATGTGTGATGTCAAGCTCTGATGAAATCTGATAAAGATATTTAGTTCTGGATTGAATAGACAGTTTCGTCTGCCCGACGTGGTGAGAATGAAGAATCCAATCCGTGCAGCTGGTGTGAACTGCTTTGGCCTTGACTAGCGATCGCCATCCTATCTCGGTAAACGGCTCTACATTTGAAACCGCTTTTGGCCAAGCGAATGCAGACGCGTACAGGCTCTGCTGATTGAAGAACGTAGCTGTGACTCCAGCCGCTGACAGGTTTCGTTTTTCATCACATTTTAACTGTGCACGTCTGCCAGCTACGGCGTCGGGACATTCCCCTCGATCAGCGTTTGTTTACAAATCATTCTCGGATCTGTGGACAACTTCTAAAAACAATACTTATCCATCATCAAGTTTTGCAATGATTTATAGTTGTTATCAAGCTGTCTCCATGGTCTGGTGCATTTGTTATACCATCATCGACCGATTAATTCCTGAAAAGGCGACGAATAAAGTATCTGTATTTGTGTGTGTATCGTCATTCTTTCAAATGTACAGACACTACGTATTCTACTGTATGCATTGCACTTCTTGTCCTTCAAAGATGGTGGCTATTAGGGTTTTTTGCTTGGCCTCTCCGGAAGTGACGACAACGCGTCTCCGACCATCGTCTTACGTGGCCAAGCCTTCGCCGATAAGCTTTTGGATCCCTCCTAGTGCAAACAGTTTGGAAGCCCTCTGGGGTCTTGAAGATCTCACACCATTCCTTCCAGAAACGGTCTCAGATC
Organism: Theodoxus fluviatilis; assembly: GCA_034096865.1. Classification (NCBI taxonomy): domain Eukaryota; kingdom Metazoa; phylum Mollusca; class Gastropoda; order Cycloneritida; family Neritidae; genus Theodoxus; species Theodoxus fluviatilis. The sequence continues at coordinate 59,453 of JAWQFJ010000161.1, read as the reverse complement.
GCGCTCGATATGGTCTCATATTCTTCTGTGTAGTATGAATGGAAATATAGGTTTATGAATTGATACTGAGGGTTCAGCTGATGAGTAGTGTGTGGTTAATAGAGTTGGCGTAATGAAATTCTAATTAGCACGATTAGGTGGTCTGATGGACCCTAAGGTACCTTAGAAAGTTGTTTGCATGCAAGCATTCACACAGGACGCTGAACTGCACACACGCATTTCCACTCATATACTTGAGTATACACATGTACATACATACGGGTAAACGGGCAAAATGGGCGGATGGACTGATCAAGGGGCATGTGCACACACCTCACACACATGTACATCCACATTTATAAACACAAATACGTAGGTAAAAGATCGATGCGTACGTAACATATAAGCACACACACACACACACACACACACACACACACACACACACACACACACACACACACAAACGCTCGCACGCACAATGCTGGACAATCAATACACCTGAAAAAGACGACCGTTCTATCTCCAACCCAGTGAAGAGAAATGTTTATCGCACAAAACCCAGCAGTCCTCATTTTGTTGAAGTGATGCCAGGGAAAATAAATTGATCTCATCCTCCCTCTCTGAGTTCAACGCCTCTCATGTGGTGTGAGCAAAAATAGTTGCATCTGAGGGTGGTAGAGCCCGACATGGACAAATATCATATGTCTCAATAAGTTTTTTGCATGCTGCGTCCGGAAAAATTTCCCTGTGGAAAACTGGGGAATGCTGCTTGTAGCTTTACTTTGACGACAAGACCGCTAGAAGATCATGCCTTAGCCCACTGTCGTTGCTTCTTGTGATGTCATGTTTGGTTACTTTCCTTCATGCCGCGAAAAATATTTCAGTTTCCATATAGACGTCACGATCATGCAAATCTGTAGAGAAGGCGTCTTTCGAGTTTATATATACACGAGTATATTGGATTCTAGCAGCGTCAGTAACTTTTTCCTCTGACGCTTCCTCCTTTTCTCTCTTCCATCCTCTCCCCCCCCCCTCTCTCTCTCTCTCTCTCTCTCTCTCTCTCTCTCTCTCTCTCTCTCTCTATCTCTCTATCTCTCTATCTCTCTCTTCCTCTCTTTGTCTGTCTCTCTGTCTCTGTCTCTGCCTCTGCCTCTGTCTCTGTCTCTGTCTCTCTCTGTCTCTCTCTCTCTCTCTCTTTCTCTCTCTCTCTCTCTCCATGTATATTTATGCCTGTATTTCCATCTGCCTGCCTGTTTGCCTATATATGTTCTGCCTGCCTGTCATTGTATGCCTCTTGCTGTCTGTCTGTCTGTCTCTCTGTATGTCTCTGTCTCTGTCTGTCTGTCTGTCTGTCTGTCTGTCTGTCTCTCTCTGTGTGTAAGTGTTTGTGTTTGTGTGTGTGTGTGTGTGTGTGTGTGTGTGTGTGTGTATGTGCGTGTGCGTGTGTGTGTGTGTGTGTGTTTTGTGTGTGTGTCCACTGTTCTATCTTAAACTAATGAAGCTGTGTGGCATGAGCAGAATGACAGGCAGACGTAAGGTTAATTTAATTCACAAATGACGCTTACTTGCACACACAGTTTAGAAAAGCATGCCTGGAAGCCACGTAGTTCTAATTACTCTGGCAGAATCCGTCCTGAAATAGGCTACTTGTTCAGATTGACGCCTGGAGAGAGTTGCACCTACTGCATCTCAAACCTCCTCCTGACGCACGAGAAAAAAACGTCTTGCGCATTGGTCGAAGTACTTTTGATACAAGATCTCCACAACCAATGATTCAAATGGGTGATCACTTTGCGAGGACTTCGAGATGACCTGTTCATAATACGGGAAGGAAAATAGGAACAACCCACCCATCCCCCTTAAAAAGTTAAATTAAAAAACTGTAAGTATGAGATGCAGTACATTCCCTCCCTGTTTATGAAATATATATTATTTACCAGTAAATATGTCATCGAGATGGAAACATCTCCCCTGACACAAAGGGGAAACAAATCTTACTATTCCAGACATGAAATATTCATTTTATCAAAGGAGGAGACTCAGCGTTGTGAAAGTGTTTCAATTTCAATGGAACAATGAACAAATATGGGCAGACTTTGCCGGGCAAAATGGCTCTGGGCCGGAAGTGAGTGCAAGATTGCCTCCCTGGATGACAAACGGGTCCGCGATGAAAGAGGAGGAAATGTTATCTCCAGGCAACGCAAGTGTTGCTGTTGGAATGCAATGAAGCCGGAGCAATTTTCACAGTCCTTGTTTTCAGTACGAAGCGGCCTTCTGAAGGCGCAGATCGACTGAGCCGATGGTCAGACTTATCCTGATCCGACTGCCCTGGCGTGGCAAACAAGGTCAACATTATTTTGAGTAACGCAGTGGTCAACTTCCTGTGGTCATACACAAAGGACGTCTCCCACGAAGATTGATCCAAGCATTCACGCAGAGAACGAAATGAAAATCAATGGCTGAACGCAAAACATGTTTTGAAAACTCCGATTAAATGCCTGTGATTGTATGTGAAATTTCCTTCGCTGGTAACCACAGTTGCAGCTTCTCCTTCTCATTGGGAAAGATAATAAAGATGAAGTGTATTTTTTGAAGTGCGCGCGCGCGCGTGTGTGTGTGTGTGTGGTGTAAATGAAGGAATGACAAAGCTATTGATGTGATGGAAACGTCAAACACTGCTGGTGTTTCGTCCTTGTTCTTTCACAGTCACTATTTCCCCGCGCAGCCAGATATGACGTGTTTTTTTTTCGAACTACGGTTTCCAGTTACACTAATGGTGTGAATGGTCAAATGTCCTCTATGGGATGCATCATGTATATCGTGTTTTAAATATCTCCACAAACTGCCGACCTTCCAAACTGCCGAACTGCAGATCCTGCTTTTGAATCGTCTGCGTCCAAATTATAATATGCATCGTGAATAGTCTCTTAAAGCAGACGTCCATATATCGATAGCCCTCTGTAGCACATGCGGCTCGGGGCCACCCATGGCAAAGCTACTGGAGCAAGCCCCGAAAGTTTCCGCTGAGGAGGAGGTAGAGGTGTCATCCAGAGGCAGCCGCCATTAAGTTACATGTCGCATTTAGGCACACAATTACTTCTCGAGTCGTCTTTTCCTCTGTACCATTGGCTGTGATATCGTCTATCAACTCTCTCTCGGGGATGGTGGTTTGACTCTTTGCTCGGGTGCATCCACCTTAATCTCTTTTCATCCATCTCGCGGGAGACGAGGCAGGGAAAAGCAACGGACGTTGTCAGACAAGCGAAAACGGTCTCAGGTGGCCGAAAAACCCACTGTTCTAGCTCTTCCCCCGTCTCTGGCAGGGGGATCTAGCGAAGTCGACTGCCGTTCCGCAATGACAGTTCAATCGTCCACCGATGGTGTTGGCAACGAGGACACGATTGCCTTAATACCTGCGGGACACTGCCGGCGTGACTGCGATCCAGCGGCGGAAGGCGGTTGTGTGGTCCCTGGAAAAATTACAGTGTCACTCTCCCCCCTCCTCTGGGATGACTAGTCCGGACCGAAAGTGAAAGAGGGTTGGCCATGCGAGAGGAGACTTCCCGCCTCCCCGGAGCTAATGAAATTTGTAAATGGCGGGTTCGACTAGGAGGAAAATCGCGGCGGTTTTCGATTCTGGGTGGTATTTATTGAGCTTTTTACTAAGATAGAAAGCAGATCGGTGGGAGAAGGCGAGGGAGTGTGAAATCAGATATCAGGGGTCCGTCTTACCTTTCCTCTTGTTCTCGTTGTAACTCTCGCGTGAAGACACAGCGCGTGGGGCATTCTTGCGTGATGATTCCAGTCGCTTCTGACTGTTTAAAAACCGATTCCTGCAATTAGTGTACGGGCGCAAACGTCCGATCCGCATAGATGCACGCCATCGATTTCGTCAAAACAACAGGGCGTGGTAGACAACAGAGCGTGGTAGATAACAGGGAACTGAAAAGTGCATTAAGTTTAGTCGTGTCAGGATAATGTTTTCTTCGCAATTACATACATGAACAACTTTCTGCAACACTTTCTGACCTTTTTCTCACGAAATGGCGGATAAATCGAGAAGACCTGTTTAAAGTAGTAGCCGTAATGTTTGGAGTCAATATAGGCTACGTTGCTTTTGTTGCCCCTTCACTTCGTTCATTTGTCTTCGTTTCGCTATCGCTTCATCACCATCTATTCCATGTTTTCTCCCAAAGCAACTCGATAATGCCTTTTTACTGCGTATCACATGCAACTATACGACCTGTTTGAGCTTCGTAAGAATTCCCTTTCGTGTTTGATAACTGGCAGCAGTACTACATATATCCTCAACAAACTGCTCGCTAACTGGTTTGCACGCATTCATATTTATTACAAAATATTTCTGAGACTTCTTCAAAACATGTGATAAAAGCTCAAGCATGGACAAGATTTGGTGATAACAGACTGGGGGCATCCGACAGTGTAAGTCTGGAAACTCATTCATTTCAGAATGGTCTCTCTACAAATTCAGTTTTATACTACACGTTGAAGATTGTGTGAAAACGTTCCTCTATTACGATGGTTACTTTCACAGTTATTCACCCTGTAACGGAAAAGCTCATGTTTGCGTAGTGAAAAATCGTGGTAGCTCTCAGCGTTTTGTGACAAAGGGTTATATTTGTGCCGTCGTGACAACCATGAAACATATTCCATTGATTTCATGCGAGCATACTTCAAGTAATTGGGATCGTGTAACAAAAGGTTCACCTACGAAGATCAAATCAGCATTTCTTGAGAGTGTCACAGCAATGACGCATATCAGTCTTCCACCAGGATGGATGGACAGACTGATGGACGGATGGATGGATGGACGGAAACATTTTTATGGATACATGGGGCCTGAATAGCGTGTGGGTAATTGTGGGTCATACAAAGCCATTGGCTATATCGCTGTCGTTGTTTGGAACAATACGCCAATACTGTATTATCTCGCCATTCGATTTTTTACGAGTCGCGTGGGATGAGAGATAAGACTGTAGATAAGAAAGAGATACGACATACTGTTATTTATTGGTTTAGATAGAGATGCAGTGGATCTAGTCTTGCCTCCGATCAGCAGGGAGTCCTTCCATATGACTTTTTCCAGGAACCAAACTGATTATCTACACATAGAGAACTGCACCCTTTTGCAAAGACATATAATTCTTTGTGCAGGGAATCCTCTCATATGACTTTTTCCAGGAACCAAACTGGTTATTTTCACATAGAAAACTGCTCCCTTTTGCAAAGACATAGAATTCTTTGTGCAGCACTAAATATTTGTAATCTTTTTCAGTTCGTGATTCGTTAAGCACGCTCAAGCCGATGGCCGAGGCACAAATGCCCCATGAACAGTTTAGCATCACTATTCTATTCGTAAAATGAATTGCAATGTCTGGTTAACCGGGTGGCACAGTTTGCGGTGTACACGTTACAGGGGTTCCGAACCGGGTGGCACAGTTTGCGGTGTACACGTTACAGGGGTTCCGAACCGGGTAAACACTCTCCACACGAACTTGTCCGGAGAGTACGAAACGATCGCCCGCCGGAAGTTGTCTGCACGTACCTGTCTGCACAGTTACATGAGAAGCCGCGGAGTATCGTTTAACTCTATAGCCCTACTTTCGACTAGATTCAATGTCGACCTGCATCTCGATTGGAAGAATGTAGCAATTTACATGAACTATTGATGTATTCTACATAGTGCTTTGAGAAATAAATGCTGTTATTTAATTACTGTTTATTCCTACGGTGTCATTAATCCTCAAAATGAGGGTTTGCATGCGGACCGAAGACAAATTGGCGGTTTATGCGACCGGCCAGAGCCCTTCCGTGAGAACACTACATATACTTCAATTCTGGCTCTTGAGCGGACGGAGTGTTCGCCCGGTTTAGCCTTAATCCATGCATAATGCCCTTTCACCCTGCAGTACCTGGTTAATCCATGCATACTGCCCTTTCACCCTGCAGTACCTGGTTAATCCATGCATAATGCCCTTTCACCTTGCAGTACCTGGTTAATCCATGCATAATGCCCTTTCACCTTGCAGTACCTGGTTAGACCATGCATAATGCCCTTTCACCTTGCAGTACCTGATTAATCCATGCATAATGAATGCCCTTTCACTGTGCAGTACCTGGTTAATCCATGCATAATGCCCTTTCACCTTGTAGTACCTGGTTAATCCATGCATAATGCCCTTTCACTGTGCAGTACCTGGTTAATCCATGCATAATGCTCTTTCAGTGTGCAGTACCTGGTTGCGATAAGTGTGGTATTCATGGGAGCTCTTTCAGAATTTGTGTAGACATAGGGAAATATTCTTTTCACAACGAACACATAGCATCAGTAAGTGGTGTTGTGCAAACTTGCAGCTGAAAACATGTTTGCTTTTCCTTCAAATCCACTGATATTATAATTTTATAATAAAGTGCATTGTTTTATCGGATTAGTGGGACACTGAGCTTATTCGAAGGAAACGTGTTTCCAATGTAATGCGGTGTGCCAAGACTATTGGTAGGCTAATAATCTCGAGCGAGACCAAAAGCCCTCTTAGAGATAACTCAGAGCATCTCTTTATTTTGATTTCATATCAAACTTACGAACAGTGCAGTTGTTCTAATAAAAATCTGTCTTAATGGTCAACACTGCATCATTGTCTAGATTAGGTTTAAATGCTCGACTGTTTCGTTGTCCATGGAAGAGGGTGGGTTTATTAAAAAAAGAGGAGCTGCGATATCGGACCGAGAAAACTGGATCGCCAGGACGGACCACTGGTTACAAAACGTCTGACGATGGAGAATTATTGTCAGCGTTGGGTTACATCATCTTAATCAGAGACAAAAATTGTCCTTGTTAGTCTCCAACGAAGGAGGTCAAAAAACGGGGAAAAATCCAATAACAAAGTTGTTGCCAGCGCTTGAATAATTAAGACAGGATCTACAACACTTCACAGCTTCTTAAGGATAAAAACGAGCAAACCTGAGGGTACAAAAATGAACCGTTGAAAACGTTGCCTCTTTTGTGGTTCAATGAAATCGATACAGGATTTTATTTTTTGCCGTCATTTGTCTCCAAGAATGCCGGAAAGGGACCTCTGTAGTGGTTTTTTTTTCCATCTCGGCCTTTCCTGCATGGACGCTCTGAGAGTCTCAGATTCAAGGAGTACTCGCAGAAAGAATGGAGTTGTCTGCATGGAGATACCTGTCGGTAATACTCTCACTGGCGTCTGTTTAGTCACATCCCTTTTCATGTTTCCTCTCCATGCGTGTCCTGCTGCGTGCGTCGTTGTTGGATTCGAGTTGAGTAATCTTTCCCGTTAATTAATCTGTGGATTGTCGCATACACAGTATCATACATTTGGTCGTCATTGGAGGGGCATTACTCACTTATCTCCTGAGTCAACTTTGATTCATTCTTTACAGTTTCTACCAACCGCCCTGCTTAACGACAACTTGTTTGCCTCTTTTGCTGAACAGTTGACCACAGGTCGTTACCACGTGCCGCACACACAAACGTGATGCACCTATGGTCAACTGGGGATGAAGTGTACCTGTAAATTACGAGTGCTAAGCGTTGTTCTGGATGTATACGACATACGTGCTCATCACAACCGTTTTACTACGTGATGTCGTTTTGTGGAAGTGTCGTATCCTGAGATCAACACCAGAAATTATTGCTACAGTGTTTTTTTTATTGTTAGGGATAACAAATGGGATGAGGGGAGTAGAGAGTAGCAGACGTTGTTTCATGCTAAATGCGATATGCATTGGCAAGTGGAGATCAGATAAAGCATCATGTTGTCTTGAAAGTGAAGAAATGATGCCGGTGTGGATACGGTTTCGGCAGAAGGCAAACTGATGAGTATTTTTGCAGATATTTTTATATTCATGCATGTGAGACCTTTTGACTTCACAGTAACATGCCACACTTTACCCAGCATATCACGAAAATGGAAATTCATAAGTAAAACCGTTATGACAACAACAAAAACACCCAACAGCGCAGACACAGTCCCTGGATACGGCGTAATGGTGTAGTTCTGTAGAAAACGTAATCAAAATGCAGCTTATGTGTCTGAATCTGAAACCATTTAACAACTTAAAACAATAATTTTGTGTTGTCTGTTCTGCAGAAATGTAGAGCGATAGCGCAAGCTGTGAACACGTTTCAGTTCAAGCATGTCTTGCAAGTTGGATGCATGTTCCACTCGTCTCGTGCTGACATTGCGGACATTTTTGTCACTTGAACAAAACTCTGACGTCACCCTCAGTAAAACTATTTGCGAGATTTCAGGGTTGTACCTGAATTCAGATAGATCGTTACAACATAAGTCATTTGATGCATTGTTAATGAAAAATACATCTGTGTATCAGAAGTACCATGAATTACAGATTTGTCATGTTAACAAACAGTCGGATAGCCTTGATGAAAGTGTCTGAAATTTCATTTCATGGAATCCTTCCGGAATGTGTCAACTATGTTTTATAATGATATATCGCTTTGCTTTATGAAACAGTTTGGCTTCCCGTGAATAGGCAAGGAAAAGTTTTCATACAGTGCGATAGTGCTGTCAGTGTCTCTTCACAGTTTTATGTTGCCAACATTCCTGGTTTTGAATGCTGCCAATGAGGATTTGATGACGTCTTTCGAAGAACTCGGGGGGGAGGGTGGTCCTGGCAACATCAGTTTTCCGACTAGGCTTTATGTATACCACTTCTTTCAAAAGGTAACCTCATGCGGGCAATATGAAGGAAAGGAAACATGAGCAGTTGAAAGTGACGGCAACCACCGTTCCAACAAACAATCCTGGAAGGCAGACATGGCAGGAGGCTTGCTAGCAAGTATATAAGGACCAGGAAGCCAGATAAGGCAGAGGGCTTGCTAGCAAGTATATAAGGACCAGGAAGCCAGATAAGGCAGAGGGCTTGCTAGCAAGTATATAAGGACCAGGAAGCCAGGTAAGGCAGAGGGCTTGCTAGCAAGTATATAAGGACCAGGAAGCCAGATAAGGCAGAGGGCTTGCTAGCAAGTATATAAGGACCAGGAAGCCAGGTAAGGCAGAGGGCTTGCTAGCAAGTATATAAGGACCAGGAAGCCAGGTAAGGCAGAGGGCTTGCTAGCAAGTATATAAGGACCAGGAAGCCAGGTAAGGTAGAGGGCTTGCTAGCAAGTATATAAGGACCAGGCAGGCAGGTAAGGTAGAGGGCTTGCTAGCAAGTATATAAGGACCAAGAAGCCAGGTAAGGTAGAGGGCTTGCTAGCAAGTATATAAGGACCAGGAAGCCAGGTAAGGTAGAGGGCTTGCTAGCAAGTATATAAGGATCAGGAAGCCAGATAAGGTAGAGGGCTTGCTAGCAAGTATATAAGGACCAGGAAGCCAGATAAGGCAGAGGGCTTGCTAGCAAGTATATAAGGACCAGGAAGCCAGGTAAGGTAGAGGGCTTGCTAGCAAGTATATAAGGACCAGGAAGCCAGATAAGGCAGAGGGCTTGCTAGCAAGTATATAAGGACCAGGAAGCCAGATAAGGCAGAGGGCTTGCTAGCAAGTATATAAGGACCAGGAAGCCAGGTACGGTAGAGGGCTTGCTAGCAAGTATATAAGGACCAGGAAGCCAGATAAGGCAGAGGGCTTGCTAGCAAGTATATAAGGACCAGGAAGCCAGATAAGGTAGAGGGCTTGCTAGCAAGTATATAAGGACCAGGAAGCCAGGTAAGGCAGAGGGCTTGCTAGCAAGTATATAAGGACCAGGAAGCCAGGTAAGGCAGAGGGCTTGCTAGCAAGTATATAAGGATCAGGAAGCCAGGTAAGGTAGAGGGCTTGCTAGCAAGTATATAAGGACCAGGCAGGCAGGTAAGGTAGAGGGCTTGCTAGCAAGTATATAAGGACCAGGCAGGCAGGTAAGGTAGAGGGCTTGCTAGCAAGTATATAAGGACCAGGAAGCCAGGTAAGGTAGAGGGCTTGCTAGCAAGTATATAAGGACCAGGCAGGCAGGTAAGGTAGAGGGCTTGCTAGCAAGTATATAAGGACCAGGAAGCCAGGTAAGGTAGAGGGCTTGCTAGCAAGTATATAAGGACCAGGCAGGCAGGTAAGGTAGAGGGCTTGCTAGCAAGTATATAAGGACCAGGAAGCCAGATAAGGCAGAGGGCTTGCTAGCAAGTATATAAGGACCAGGAAGCCAGGTAAGGTAGAGGGCTTGCTAGCAAGTATATAAAGACCAGGAAGCCAGATAAGGCAGAGGGCTTGCTAGCAAGTATGTAAGGACCAGGAAGCCAGATAAGGCAGAGGGCTTGCTAGCAAGTATATAAGGACCAGGAAGCCAGATAAGGCAGAGGGCTTGCTAGCAAGTATATAAGGACCAGGAAGCCAGGTAAGGCAGAGGGCTTGCTAGCAAGTATATAAGGACCAGGAAGCCAGATAAGGCAGAGGGCTTGCTAGCAAGTATATAAGGACCAGGAAGCCAGGTAAGGCAGAGGGCTTGCTAGCAAGTATATAAGGACCAGGAAGCCAGGTAAGGTAGAGGGCTTGCTAGCAAGTATATAAGGACCAGGAAGCCAGGTAAGGTAGAGGGCCTGCTAGCAAGTATATAAGGACCAGGCAGGCAGGTTAAATGCAGCCAGAAGGTGAATAGTGAGACAGAAAGATAAATGACAAGGTAGGCGACAAGGAGGGCAAGATGACATGCTGGCAGGTTGACAGGTCGGCTGTAAGCCCCTCGTGCACAAGGACAGAGACATGGAGTGAGACAACTAAGTCGGCAAGCAGACAGGCAGACAAGCAGACAGGCAGGCAGGCTGTCAGGAAGGCAGGCGGACAGGTAGATAGGCAGGCAGACAGATAGACAGGCAGGCGCACACAGATACAGGACAGGTAAGCAGGCAGGCAGGCTGACTCTGACAGAAAGCCAGGGATAAATACGTAGGCAAGCAGACTGGCAGAGGTAGAGCTGGCAGGATGACAGGAAGGAAGGCAGGCAGATATAAGGCAGGCAGACACTGCTACAGAACAGGCAAGTGAGCAGGCAGGTTGACAGGAAGGTAGGTACATACAAGAAAGCAGACGTGTGGGCGGATTGAGAGATGGGCAGACACAGAGGACCGAAGTCAGACACGTGGCCACAGTGTGACTAAGCCTATAGACCGCCATTCTAGTAAACTAGAGATTTCGCCTACCGGCAAAAGTATCTCTAGCACAGTTCACACCACGTGATGGAAGGTTTTTGGCCAATTTATGCAAGCGGAGGTCACACGAGAGGCTTGTGGGATAGCCGATGTGCTCCCTGACATACGCCGTTAAAGTAGTTCTAAGACTATTTCACGCAAAACTCTTAACTTACTCTTGTTGAGACAACAAACAAGCGTTTATTCGATACAATAAAATGTTTGTGTTGAAATGAAACCAAGTTTTTACATCTGAATGATTTCTGTAAAAAGTGGAGAGAAAAATAGTATCAGAACGAACTATTTTTGGCGCAAGGCTGTAATGCGAAGGGTCAAGCCTATTTCGCATTCATTGCGAACTGTGCCAGAGTCAATACTACTGACTCGGGTTTACAGAATGATAGACCGCAGGATAGAACTTCCTATGTCTTATCCAGGGCACGAGACCAAGTTACTAGGCAATCGCGTGCTTGAAACTCCTACCACGTCCACCGCTCAGCTGTATAGGAATGTGCATGAACGCTCAACCGTTCTGTCACAAACTGCATAGTCCTTGTTGTATGCCAAACACGTCTATTGTCTCGTAGTTCTGTTGTACGAAATTGCTACTGCCACGCTAAAGATTAATACTACGACTGCACGAAACATCTTCAAGTGTATGGAGTGATAAGTTAGGTAAGTTGAAAAAGTATATTGGTGGATGCAGCATCAGAGAAAGAAGGTAGTAGAGCGGGGTGGAAAAAAAGATGGGTGTGGAAAGGGGGTCAAGAAAGCAGTTGGAGCATCGCAAAAGATGGAAGAGTGAAACGGGATTACTCTGCCGGAGAGGAAATAAAGAAACCAGCAGCAGCAGCAGCAAGAGAAGAGAAAAAGAATAGCTGCCATGGAAGCAAGAAGAGGGGAAGAAGGGGGTGGAGCAAGCGGAGCAGTAGCAGATAGAGCAAGTTGTGGAGAAGGAGCAAACAAACATTCAGAAGATGATCACAAGCTTAAGGAAGGACTGAAGCAGAAGGAGAAGGATGAACTGTTGGAGGAAGCTAGCTAACATGATGAGTAAAAGGCCGGAGTAGAAAGAGGTGGAGAAAGGGTGGTGGTGGTGGTGGAGAGGAGGACGACGAGGAGGACGACGAGGAGGACGACAAGGAGAAGGAGGAGGAGGAGGAGGAAGAAGAGGAGGAAGAAGAGGAAGAGGAAGAGGAGGAGGAGGAGGAGGAGGAGGAGGAGGAGGAGGAGGAGGAGGAGGAGGAGGAGGAGGAGGAGGAGGAGGAGGAGGAGGAGGAGGAGGAGGAGGAGGAGGAGGAGGAGGAGGACGACGACGACGACGACGACGACGAGGACGAGGAGGAGGACGAAGAGGAGGACGAGGAGGAGGACGACGATCATGAATATATTTGGCGTGACAGTGCTCACTGCGATTTTGTTAGATTTTCTGACCATATGTCATTTTTCTTTCGACATGAAACTCAGAAAGAACCCTTCTAAAAGCATTTCCTGAAGACGACCTTCAAGTGACATTAAACAGTCTGCTTGAGCATTTATAACATTTACAGTCTATGGAACAATGTACTTCCTTTTTTTCTATCAGAAAATGAGATGCAATAAGTATGAGAAAACCCGTTTGAAACGCAATTTGCTCTGGCAAAATTAAATGCGTCAAGCCGTGCGGAGGAATTTCTATCTTTAAAATATTAGTTTCTGTCCACGCCGCTGGAGAAGCGAGCAATGTGTGAAGGTTTCAAGAACTCGACTTCTCAACAATGAAGCCATTTCATATTAAAAAGGTGACATATTGATTTGAGATTTTCCCCACTTGCTATCTCTGTGTGTTTGCAAATGAAGCTTCTCAAGAAAGCGCAAGGAGAACTCAAAAGACCCTCTCGCTATTTCAGTAATAATGGTTGCAATGAGATCTGCTGGGAATGAAATCTCTGCCAGATCTCATATTTCCAGGCATGTCAAAGCTTAACATGTTTTAAAACTGAAAAATATTGGTGATCCTGAAAATCTCATAAAAAACACAGTGTCGATTAACAAAATTTGTTGGTGTCGCGAAATTGAGGATAAATTTCTGACTTTGTCCTGGAAGTTGCAACTTCACATGACAGATCATCCAAGCGGAATAACTAACCCGACCTAGCGACGTAATTTCTTCCGGTGGGGAAAAACCATACGTCGTAACGAGATGACATTTTTAATCTTTCAAACTCGTCTTGTTCCTTTTCTTGCCTTGAGCAGGCAGAGACATCTTGCTGACTATCACTTGCTGCACACAGACCATGATGACAACACTTCCAATCTGCTCTGATGTGCCCTTCGATGACTCCACAAGACGAGAATGTCGTTGCAACCTCTGCAGACGTGCATGTGAAAGAGGATATCATTGTGTCAAACACGTTCTCACAAATGACATGTCTCATCCACGTCCTGCCAGTATTAATAAAAAATGGGTCGATTTCTCCCAAGAAAGAACATTGTTTACGTGACCTGTTTGAGAAATATTTCTTCAGACAGTCATTTCTCGTCTCTTCAAATTTGTCTGTCTGCTTTCTGCTTATTAAAAAACGTCTACTAAGGCGGATGTGCTGACGTCATTGTGCAAATACGAGTATTAGCAAGGTTCTGTGCACTTTCCACTTCATGCCTCGAGGGAAATGTCCGAATTACAGGGTCGTGCCGCTGCCGGCTACAAGGAATTTGTTGAGACTGCAAACTGTTCTAAAGTTTGAACGCCAATATCTCCTGATGTTGCATGGTCTTCGCTGCATTCACACTTTATCTTTTGAAGATTAAAGTGGGGAAATAATTACCAAAATGTGAGAGTAGATTATCCAAAAATGTAAGAAGCCAGAAAAGTTTCTTTGCTATGAGCAAAGCCACAGATTTAAAAAGAGGTACAAGTGTATCCAGCATTCTATATCCTAAGCTACTGGTATTCTTGTATCTCAGCGGATCAAAGTGGGGGAAAAAACAACAACATTTGACTTTATAATGTGTAACATCAGAACCGCATCCGCAAAGTTTGAGTTGCCATCTATCAAAGTCCGTATTGAGAAGACGGATAGGGTAATGACTGATACGAACGACAAAGCCTCCTCACGGTTCAGCTGCAGCAGTGCAGCGGTCGCAGTCATGACCTCAACAATAGCTCAAACTTTACCGTCGTCGTCATCGTCTTCATCAGTAATCATCAGTAATCATCGTCATCATCATCATCATCATCATCATCATCATCATCATCATCATCATCATCATCATCATCATCATCATCATCATCATCATCATCATCATCATCGTAAGAATCATCATTAGTATCATCATCATCATCATCATCATCATCATCATCATCATCATCATCATCATCATCATCATCATCATCATCATCATCATCATAATCATCATCATCATCATCATCATCATCATCATCATCATCATCATCATCATCATCATCATCGCCCTCGTCGTTGGCGTCGCCGCCATCGTCACAACAACATCAATACGAAAAGGAGCGTCCGGGGCATGCGTAAGAAGCACGACGTGAGCTCACGTGGAATTTCTGGTGCTATAGCAACCCAGAACATCAGACCTTAAAAGCAAAGTAGTTTCGGCGCTGCAAAGTTTCGCACTAAAGTGTGGCTGCTCCTAGCTTCTACACTAAGACAGTTCTTGATGTCAGTATCACTTTTACCCGTAAGCTGACAAGCAGCAACTTTTCAGAGACATGAGATCTTTTCAGAGTCTTTCTCCGGTAATTCGTCTTGATCTAGCAGCATGCCATGTCTTCCAGGGCATCACGGTGGACGATTTCCATCAAATAAATACAGTAGATTCATATCAAATTAATTCATCAGTCCTTGCCCGCGTTGCATAAGCCGTGTGCGGTCATCATCAATGGTCTGTAATAGGGTGGATTTATTTTGCCTGCCCGTGTAGATTTTATTGAATTCGAATCATCGCTGCTTGGAGACGAACCTCAGTAGTCATCTATATTTAAACAAAACATATATGTGAAACTAATTTGAAGCTTGGAGCAAACACAATAGTTATATGTGGAACTATTAAGTTTCGGTGGGGTTACTTTAAATCCTCATTCAGATAAATCATTTCTCGTAGACGCGTGGAATGTGCATAACATATATTCATTCACATTTTTATTTACATTTCAACAGTTTCCCATATTGTGAAGTTGCATGTTTACATGAGTATTTATCGAATTTAAGAGGAACCTTCTTTTTAAATCTGAAATAAAACGTCAGACGCACCTTGTTGCTTCTCAATCGTCGTGTTGAAACAAATCGGTGAATAATTATTTATTGTTATCAAGTGTACGATCAGTTGAAACACATTACAAATAAGTAGAAAAGCCAATATCTGTATAGTAAACCCGATGAATTGATAAAACAAAACATACGTTAGTCAATTGTTGCAGACATCTGCATTTTGCAGATCTAATATTAAACTTAAACTTTTAACAAATAGGGACAACCGCATGTCTGCGGAAAGGAGGTCAATGGACGCGTTTAATTGAAATATTCTCTTGTCTCATGTTGGTGAACAGTATATCTAGTCAGATATATACTGGGTCATGCAAGTCCAGTAGCCTAATACCCTCTCCACGCACGAAGAAATGAGGGAGTGCACACGAGTGAACAAACTGATAAAGAGCAGACATTTTATTTCGACCTACTTCTCATGACGATTCACAACGACAACATCACTGTGATTTAGGAGGCCGATAGCTCTGCTATCGTCACTGCGTACAAACCACGAAATTCCCTCCATCTGTCGAAACTACAACATCCATTGCAATTACGCTTGTCTGCCGCCGTTAGCAAGAGAAATTGCTGCATCACCTACAGACACTAAGAGTCTATGTTAAAACTCCCAACAGAGAACATGGTGAAGTTGACTTCTGTCTTGCTGTTCTGAGAAATCGCACACGATTTGCTTCACCGGTGTTTAGCTATTTGTATTTATTGAAACTTTCATTCACCGCTTGTTATTTGGGTCATGATTATGCCCATCCTGAAAAGTATTTTGAAATGATGAACGAGGATTTTGTAACATTTATTTCTGCTTCTTCGGTTGACCATTGACTCGGTGACGTCATCCGTTGTTCAGTCGTTCATGAGCCCGAGTATGACGGATGAGTCTAATCCTGGATGCAGACATCCGGGGACAGTGTGACGTATCAGGAATGTAAACTGGAGACATGCCTATATATAGACATCCGGGGACAGTGTGACGTATCAGGAATGTAAACTGGAGACNNNGCAGAAGCATCGTTTATAGACAGACATACATCAGACTACGGATATACAAACACCTACAGAAAGATGTAATCACAGACGGAAACAGCACCAAGGGACTTCTTCTTTCAGCCAGAGCCACCAGCACCCGCTTGAGAGTAGTCTTGGTAGGGCCGGGGTAAGCCGTTCGTGTCGGGAGGTGGCGGGGTTGACTAAGAACTCGCCTCCGAGCAGCCAGGACACGCAAAGGGGGCACTCTGATGACGTCACCGGGCACCGCTAGGCGGCGTGGTGAGGGTAACGGAAGCCGGCGGAAGCCAAGGAAAGTCAGAAGAAGCCGTGGACGAGTGCATCGCGAGGTGTGTCATTCAAGGGGCACGCAACCCAGACAGGGAAGGTGGTCCTCCCACTCCCTCCGTTCTTCTTCCCCACACACCTTTCTCCTTCATCTGTCCTCGCCCGCCCAACTTCTTCCCGAAGACCAGCGTCCCCGCCACCGCCTCAAACGGCGCTCCCCCTTTGCTGGAGTTTCCGCGCGGTCTCCTGGTATCGATTGAAGCCCCT
>JAWQFJ010000161.1:35000-37500 GCA_034096865.1 Theodoxus fluviatilis | reverse complement strand
CACCGTAATGACATTCATCCGCAGAACTTTTTTTTCTTATTGTGTTTCTTTGTCAAAATGTTACGAGTTCCTGGAAATCCGAACTTTTCACGTGTGCATTTTTTAACGTGGGACGTATATAGCGCCAGATATTTCCGTATCAGTTGACTTAGTGAATATGTACTAATGAAATGATGTGCTAATTGGTTTAACCTTCTCGTTTCTCTATCGAGGCATCAACATACACATGTATGTCTCCTCATCTAACAAATGGAATATCCTGCATAGCCTAAGACATAAAGGTAGGAGAAGAGTCTGAAACCAGCATAGGATTGCCTCTACCGAAATCTAGAACCAGTTTTATAAATTCTCATGAAAATTAACACGAGCTGAGTGGCTTAATTTACTAATGTCTCACAGAGGCGCTGAACATAACTTTGCAACTCTGCACGCTCGTATACTTCGATCTAATGTCTGCACTTTCTCTAATGTAAGTACCACCCGTACCCTTTCCCTATCTGTGTTTTCTATATCTCTTGCTTCTTCTATGTATTACCATCTTATGTGTCTCTGTATTTGCAGTAGAGATAGGTTGCCTCTTACCATTTTTGGGTTGCTTTGGTGAAACAGCCCGTGACTGAAAGACATAAACTCAAAATATATAGCTGCCCTGTAGGGTTGGCGTTGAAGTGGATGTGAAACAGAATTGCATTGTTCTAGCGCCACGTAGAGTGCGTACTGTTCCCCAATGTGCCTCGTCAATGCTCGGGCTACCCAGGATTCATCCCCTTTGAGCTGTGCAGGAAACACGTGTGCATGTGTGTGTGCATGTGTGCGTGCATGTGTGTGTTTGTGTGTGTGTGTGAGTGCGTGCTTGCTTACGTATGTGTATTCCTCATTCTATCCATATTTTGTTCCTTTTTTGGTTATCCTGTTGGCCTAAAGTACATTTCAAGGCAAGAGGTGTTGACCCAAGTATTTTTGCCACTTTAAATTGAAATAAAACGAACGGTTACGCGGACTTCTTGCTCTATATCAGCAGTGAGATCACTTTCTTTCGTTTCTTTTCTTTTCTTTCTTTCTTTCTTTCTTTTCTTTCTTTCTTTCTTTCTTTCTTTCTTTCTTTCTTTCTTTCTTTCTTTCGTTCTTTCTTTCGTTCATTCTTTCTGTCTGTCTGTATTTCTTTCTTTCTTTCTTTCTTTTTTCTTTCATTCTTCCTACCTTCCGTCCATTTTAAATTATTCATTTCTCTTTTTTCGTATATCCATTTTCAAATATCTGAATGTTTTAAAGAGAAAACAGATAAATTTATAAAATAAAGACTTTTCAGAATTATAACCTTTCTTCGACAATTTTCTCAGCAGCAGAAGATCTGCGTCATCGACATCGCAAGGAAATTCTTTATTTCCTAGCAGATTTGCCTTTCTGGCCCCCTTCTGGTGCATTCCTTTTGTAAGGGGGACTCTGTAAGAGCATGGTCACACTAAGACTCATTGAGAGCTAGACTCCACCTCCTAAAGTTAACTCGACCCTGTTTTGGGGTTTGTTCTGGAGACATTACAACGGCATGCAAAGATATTTTGAACTATCTCAAGTATTTTCGTAGTAAAGGTAGTGTCTTTTTTTGCGTGTATAGAAGATCAACGCAACCTCAACACAAATTCGCCCTTCGTAGTTACGGCAAATACCCAAAACCTCGGTGTGGCCGGTACCGACTGCAAGCGTCGGGTAAAACGTTCACTCCCTGTGTCAATAGCAAGGGCGTGCTGTTTTCCCAGATCTCCTGTGCTTTTTCTAGGATTTGATGATCGGGAAAGGTGATTTTCTTCTGACAAGAGTTCATAAAACTCCTGGAACTGAAAATGCCATTGATTCTCAGAGGAACTGACAACCTGGAAGGCGGTTGAAGACCATCAGGACGCCAGGGCACTGGCGGGAGGAGGGGAAAGGAAGTTTAAAAACGACATCCAATCTAAGGTTATGGCCCTTGCAAGCCACTCGTTCCTGCACTCTCACTTGCAAGGATGTTTCTTCTAGGGGCCACGGGCGCATTAAGGGCCTATTCATCTGCCATATCAGTGCAGAGGGTATGTTTTGCCCTGCACTTACTTTAAAAGAGGTCCCATACGCCTGAGCCTGAACTCGGTAACTCGAAGGTAATTGACTCGAAGGCTGTATTGATCGTGCGACCAAAGCAGGTGTGTCCCGATCGTGATATGAAAACATAATGGAAAATAGTTCCTTTGTCGCCCATTAAGAGCAGTCAGCGTGTACCGGAAGTGTCCTTATTCAGCATTCTTATTGTTCCACTTACATACAGTGGACAACAGAAAGGCTGGGGTTTTCTGCTTAGCTTTAGAAATAAATCTAGCGCTTTCTTTCTTTCTTAGCAGTCACCAGAAAGATGGTATCCTTTGAGAGGTTTATTCTATACAGAATAAACAGCCCAGATTAATTTTCCTGTTAGAAGGATGGTTGACACCTTCGCAGATTTGACTGGGCGATTTATGTCAAACTGCGC
>JAWQFJ010000161.1:17500-27500 GCA_034096865.1 Theodoxus fluviatilis | reverse complement strand
AGTAATAAAGCTGGGGAAAAGTTCAGAATACCTTTTTAAAACCAACTCCGAATTGTGAAGGAGTACTTTTTGCAATGAGACTTTCTGCCCTGAAAGCACTACTTATGGACGAAGGTTGGGGTTTTCAATTGAAGCTGTTTACAGACATAAAGGCTGATAAAAACCGTTGGTTCAAATGTCTATGACCTCTGCATCGCACACACGAGAAAATGTTGAATAGGAAGGGGGTATCTCTTCCAAAACACTTAAACATGAAAAGGTAAAGGTGTTCTTCTAAAACGGCGACCTATCGCCCATGTTTCGATCTCAAATTGCATTACGCACAAAGAAACAGAGGTGGAGTGCAATAGAGTAACTGCATAGAGGCGTATGAAATGAAATGGAGGGATGGGTGGGTGGGATGTTTTGTGGGTTGGGTTCGGGGGGTCGTTGTTGTTGGTTGGGGGGGGGGGGGTAAGAGGACAGGAGAGAGATTATGGAAAGGTAAGTCGCACTGAAGAAAGACAGTGGAGAGAAGTGGGGATGTGACAGACCTAGGAGTAGTGGAGAAAAGGATGAATCCAGTGCAAAGGCGTCCTCAGGGAGTGCACCGAGAAGCTGCTGGCCACAGTTCTGTCCCAGCAGTCCTGTCCTCACGCAGCACAAAAACCCTGGCCACCAGGAGGCAAATTGAGTCATGGCTCCACTTCGCGCCTTTTTGCTCGCCACCTTGGAAGGGGCGTGATGAAGCTGAGGCGAGGCGGATTTTGAGTCATTTGCCCACCACGTTGCTGTAGGCAGGCACAGGTGGAAAAAATACCTCCGTTTTTCCCAGGAAGATAGGATGGTAGGAAAACAGCTCGTTACTCCACTTTTTTTTGGCATGTATCCTGTGGATGCCCCGTTATCGAGGAGAATATTCCACAATTTGTGTGCGCACTATGGCACGATTTCCCTGCTGTTTTTACTCCTGGGTGGGGAGAAGCAATGCGAGTTAAGCATCTTGTTCAAGGATGCAACTCTGGGAACCGCGCAGCTTCGAGCGCCGTACCCACTGACCGCTAGCGACTGTGGGTCCAGCGCGCTAACCACTCGGCCACAGAGCCCCACCCACAGAGCCCCACCCACAGAGCCCCACACTTTGTGAGTTACACAAAAATGAGAGAACTCCCGAGGAATCCTTGTATAGTCGACACTGATTTTGTTTGTTTTCTCTATTGGAGATGAGGCGTGGTTGTTTTTGGTTGATCACGAACGCTTATTTTCTGATTTGCTACGTTAAATAAAATGTCGTGGGATCTCTGGTCTTGTTAGTGTTTGCCTCAGTGTGTGTGTGAATCTCTCTCTCTCACCCTCTCTCTCTCTCTCTCTCTCTCTCTCTCTCTCTCTCTCTCTCTCTCTCTCTCTCACTCTCTCTCTCTCTCTCTCTCTCTCTCTCTCTCTCTCTCTCTCTCTCTCTCTCATCTATCTCTCTCCCTCTTCCCCAACTGTGTGAATGTCAAGGGGAATAACCGATGCAGCGAGCAAGAAATGAGTTAAGTAGGATGAGATGCAAGAATGGAAAATGCAAATCGCTGTCTTTACACACATTTCTCGTAAATGCTTTTAGGGTTGTCTCAACATCTGATAAATATGTTCTATCGAATGTATTCCGTGTTCGACACGAAAATTAGTTTCTAAAATGGGAGTTTGTTCTTTGACCCCGGCTTGATGATGATTGTATGGATATTAATATGGATTTCTCCTCCCCTTAGAATGCCTTAAATGACGGGTTTGGTATATTCTGATTTTTTTTAAATTGATTTATCGGCAGTCTTAATTCATTGATGTTGCTACGAGTATATGACCAGGCAATCAAGTAGAAACACTGACTAGGCTTGGAAGAAAACTCGTAGAGGAAATCTGAGACAAAGCCGAGATTGAAAAAGTCGTAGGGAGATGACAGAGAAGGGAGAGTACACTTCCATTTGTCAACTGTTTTAGGTGCATTACATTCCCTTGGAGTGGGAAAAACTCATTGGGTGTCAGATTGGAGCGAGGGGCTTCAATAAGTCGATATTGAAATGACAACAAAGATGCTTCATCTCTTTAAATTGTCCTCTAGATTTCGAGACGGCAGGGAGAAACTTTTTTCAGTAAACATTTATCCCATCCAATCTCATTTCCGATTCAAAATCCATCAAATCATCCCAAGAAGTTACATTATGCAAGGCAAGAAGAACCCCGCGTTTTATTTCTGGGACAGTAACCGTACGCACCTTGCTCTCGCTTGTTTTTGAAGGAGAAAAAGCAAGGCAAAGACTTCCCCCCGATGTGTCTGACATGAGGTTGACGAGGAGGTAATGAATTTGTGTTCCCGCCAGAATGGCTTGTTTGCAGTCTCCTACTGGGCGTATGCCCTCATGGAGATGAATTCCCGCGGACCTGTCATTGCAGGCCCGACTCCGGGGAACGGGCGATGTCCTGCCAGTACGCCCCAGATGCAAAATCAATCGGGGACGGCAGTGGGAGGACGTCTGGCCAAGACGATGTTTGTCAAACCCTTCCTCGGAGCGCCCCGGGGTTTCCCTCAGGTCCAGACTGACCTCCCCGCGGGTGTGGTTGCTCCCGCTGGTAAGGGACATGGGGACCAATGGCGCCTTGTTGATGTGCTCAAAGAGGGAGCGTCTTGTCTCTTCTCAAAATGTCAACAGCGCCGGTCACCGTCGTTGTTCTCTTCACGCCGAACCGCTTGGGCTCTTGTGTGACGTTGCCAGACTCGTGCTCCGCCGTAGGGCTTCTCTGAGTGAACGGCCCTTTGTCAGGGCGCGGGGTTTTTATTAGGGCACAGGACTCTTCTGACAGCTGAAGTTCCGCTGGTTTCGTCTCGCAGTTTGGATTCAGCATTGAGTGCTGTCGACAGTTAATGGCGATCTTAAGGAATGGTTTTGTCGTTATCCAGTCACGGCGTCGTCTTTATAGACACTGAGTGTAGAATGTCCATTGACAATATCTAGCGGTTAACATGGCGAACGATTTATATTTTATCCCGGTGCATTTTTTGTTAACGCTTTAGTCACTTTAAACAGCATTCGCGGCCTTGATCAGTGAACAAAATACACCGCTAATGCATATACCTCTGCATCCCAAACTGAATCATGAGTCATTGTAACCTTCTAGTAAAAGTAATTGGAAGTCATATACTAATGTCAGTTGTTCATGACATCTACGTTAAATCTATTTATTCAGACCAAATTAATACTTATGACTCGCATCTTATGCAGAAAAGGCTACACAGCTCCATCCATATGCCTTTTTGGAATATTTTGTGTGTGACGTAGATAGGCTGACAAATCGTTTGGATTTCTGCATTATGTACATGGGAAAAGTATGTTTTTGTGTTCAACGGCAACATATTAACATACACGCTTTCCATTGGATGGTGACCATTTTACGACTTTTTCTCCTTAAACACAAAACCATGGGGTATCATGCACATTCAATAAAACTTACCTGTACATGTGTATACATATTGCTTTTTTAGTGAAGTAGTAATTGGTAGTAAGCGTGCAATCGTTTTATATTCTGTTCCATTTTTCTGGCTAATCTGGGATTAGTGAAATATTTTTTGGGTTTTGTCGCTCTAAGATGCGTTCCTTGATAACTTCAGTGTTTGTGTGTGTGTGTGTGTGTGTGTGTGTGTGTGTGTGTGTGTGTTTGTGTTAGTGTGTGTGTGAGTGTGTGTGTATGTGTTTGTGTGCGTGTGTGTGTGTGTGTGTGTGTGTGTGTGTGTGTGTTTGTGTGTTTAAAAGTATTCTTGTTTGTGCCGCTTTTTAAGGTTCTTATCAGTGGCTAACTTGATATGAAAGTTACTGGTTAATTCGTCCTCCTTTTCCATCAGCAAAATTGTATCAACAAATCTGTATCTGTTTACATTAGCGATAAGTTTGGTATGTCTGTGGAAAGCTATTTCATTCTATGTGCATCAGTTTTATTTACATGATTAGTTGAGAATAAAACACTTTAGTGATCTGTTCGTACAGTAAAGCCTAAAGTTTGAATTGTTCTGGTAAATAACCTGCAAGATAAGAAATATGCACGGTATTGAAGGCTACCATTAACCTTAGGAAATGTCCATGGTATTGCTGATGTCTTATTAGCATCTTTGATTGTCATCAGTGCTACAACAGTGTTTGTCACTGACACTTTTGATTGTCATCAGTGCTATCACCATGACTGTCACTGATACCTTTGATTGTCATCAGTGCTACCACAGTGACTGTCACTGACACCTTTTTATTGTCGTCAGTGATATCACCATGACTGTCACTGACACCTTTGATTGTCGTCAGTGATATCACCATGACTGTCACTGACACCTTTGATTGTCGTCAGTGCTACCACCATGACTGTCACTGACACCTTTGATTGTCGTTAGTGATATCACCATGACTGTCACTGTCACCTTTGATTGTCGTCAGTGATATCACCATGACTGTCATTGTCATGATATTCCTGAATTAATCTCTAACGCTATCACAGTATCAGTGGCTTCTCCTATCATCATTACCATTGTCACCATCACCACTATCACCACATCCAATGCCACCACCACTGTCACCACCAACCATTATCACCACATACACTGTCACCACCATTACAACTATCACCACCACCACTGTCACCATCACCACATACACTGTCACCACCACCACTGTCACCACCACCACTGTCACCACCACCACTATCACCACCACCACTGTCACCACCAACCACTATCACCACATACACTGTCACCACCACCACTATCACCACGTACACTGTCACCACCACTGCAACTATCACCACCACCACTGTCACCACCACAACCGCTGTCATCACCACCACTATCACCACCACCACTATAATCACTACCGCTATCACAACCATCACTACTGCTACCATCAAAACCACCACCACTACAACGACATAACTATTTCAGCTATCATTGCTACGACCACCAGCACTAGCGTGCCTACTACCACTATGACCACCAACTTTACTACCACCATCACCATCAATACTGATTTTGTGTGTCCAGAAACTGATACATCAACCGCATTTTTATTATTTCTTGTGGAAGATAGTCTCAAAGAGGGTTATCTCGCCCTGGTGTGTTGCAGGACCAAGCAATGCCACCTAGGAGTTGATGCGAATAACAAATTAAAGCGCGAAAGCGAGCTTGAATTTGATTTTCCCTTAACCCATTTTTCCCGACTTCTGTTTGCCTCGCTTGTTTTTGATTAGGAAATTTCTACTCGATTAAATCGCGATTCGCATGCACTAAATCTTTTGGAGTAAACAGGAGGGTGTGGGCCTTCCGCTGAAACAGCCTGCTGTTTGGACTCCAACAGTGTTCGGTGCTGCATGAGATAAACAGAGTTCTTCATCACCTCTTTTCATTAAACAGAGGTCATTTATTAAACAGAAGACATTGCTTGGCCTCGAATTTGACCTTGTAACCCCACAAACAGTTCCCTATTCCTCGTGAAGCTGAGAGTTGGCTGGATTATGACGTTTCACACAGCTTCGGAAAACTACTTCTACTTACCTCATTCATCCGTTCATTCGTCATCAATTCATTCAGTATTAATTCACACATCCACTTGTTCGTGCGTGTGTTTACTCTGTCCATAGGTTGCATATTTTCTACGTTAAAAAAATTCAAAGACCAACTCACGTTATGTAACGTGACTTGCCCAAAGAGTACAGTCATTATCGTTCGTACGAACTCTAAGCAAACGATTCTAAGCCACGCTATTTTGCATTATTGAAGTAGGTGTAAAAAGTATACGCCCATCACTAGTTCCTTTCTCTGTCTCTCTCACTGTCTCTCTATGTCTTTTTGTCTGTCTGTGTCTCACTGTCTGTCTGTCTGTGTCTCACTGTCTGTCTGTCTGTCTCACTGTCTGTCTCTGTCTCACTGTCTGTCTCTGTCTCTCTGTCTGTCTCTGTCTGTCTCTGTCTCTCTGTCTCTGTCTCTGTCTCTGTCTCACTGTCTCTTACTCTCTCTCTCTCTCTCTCGCTCTCTCTCTGCCTCTCTCACTCTCTCTGTCTCTCACTCTCTCTCTCTCTCTCTCTCACACACACACACACACACACACGCACGCACACACACACACACGCATGCACGCACACACACACGCATGCACGCACGTACACGCACACACACACGCACGCTCGCTTATTCATTTATTCACCCACTCATTCACTCACTCACCCACCCACCCAATTACTCACTCACTCACCCCCACTCAACCCCCCCCCCACTCACTCATTCACGCACACACACCTCCCCCACTTCCTTACCAATCCTCCACATCCAGCGAATGTCTTTCCCACGCTTTATCCCCACCCAGGCCGCACTTTCCTGGTACCACGACTCCCCATTAGCACCAAACCTGGCTGGAGGTGCAGAGCTAGGAAGTAGATGGTTCAAATGCGAAATCTCGGTTCAAGCCATTGCCACCTTCGTCCCTGTGTGGGCGATGAAGGCCGAGCAACTGTCGATGACATGTGGAGAGAAATGGACGCTCAGGTCAACTTCAGGTTTTGTCCTCTCCATCACTCTTCGTTTCCTGACCTGAGTACTGTGGCCTTGATTTGTAACGTTCTGCAAGCTACTCCGTTGGGAGGGTATGCATGGACCACGCCGTTTGGTAACAGAAAGTGGGATTTTCCACGCTTCTCTCGTCTGTGTTTCTACTGCAACTCGTTCTTCGCATTAGCATGCTGTAGATCTGTTGTTCATGGTGAATGTGGATGACAGTGCAGCTTAGCAGTGCACCACATAGCATAGCATAGCATAGCAAAGCATAGCATAGCATAGCATAGCACAGCACAGCATAGCACAGCAAAGCAAAGCACAGCACAGCACAGCACAGATCAGCATAGCATAGCGTAAGTTAGCATACCACACCACACACATCATTGTATAGCATAAAATAGCACGTCGCAGCATCGCATAGCATAGCACAGCACAGCATAGCATAGCATTTTGCTGCACAGCACTGCAAAGCATAGCACGACACAGTATAGCATAGCGTGTTAGCATACCACACCACAGCATTGCATAGCATAGCATAGCACGTCACAGCCTAGCGTAGCACTGAACTGTATTGGCTATACATATCAGATCAGACTAGAGCAAAGCAAAGCAGAGTTCGTCATGACAGGACATGACATTGCATGTATAAGACAAAGCACAGCAATATATGTATATGACGCTGCTGGTACTTTTCCAGAGTGAAAACATTCGTATGTCTGGTAACTGCATCTATTATTATTGAATTTATCGCATCACAAAACCATAACATGTTAATATGCCTGTAATTGCGATTCACAGAAGCAGAATATATGCGTTTATTCATGTGGACCTACCGTGGCTACTATATCACATATTGCTGAATACTCTGAGTTTAACAATGGAATTGCAATAGGCTTCTTTTTCGAGCTCCCAACATCTCGCACATAACTCTCTGCGTTTACTTCATTTGCTTCACAAGATAAGAGAGATATGATCGAATACTCAATCGCTCAAACACGATGGTAAAAAAGGCTCCAAGAAAATCAATTACGCGTAAAATGCGTGGGTACATGCGTACATGCATGCATGCGCGGTCGTATTTTTGTGCATTAATTTTTATGAATGTTCTGTGTGCATGTGTCCGTTTTCATGAAAAGGAGAGAGAGAGAGAGAGAGAGAGAGAGAGACAGACAGACAGACAGACAGACAGACAGACAGACAGACAGACAGACAGACAGACAGACAGACAGACAGACAGGCAGGCAGGCAGGCAGGCAGGCAGACAGACAGCCAGAAACAAACAGAGAGAGAGAGACAGAGAGACAGACAGGCAGGCAGGCAGGCAAGCAGGCAGGCAGGCAGGCAGACAGAGACAAAGAGAGACAGAAAAAGAGAGGGGGGAATGAGAGAGAAAGAGAGAGAGTGAGTGAGAGAGAGTGAGTAAGAGAGAGTGATGAAGAGGATATATACGAGCAAATAAGTTGAACTTCCTTCTGGCCCTGACACCTACGCCTACTATTGTCCTCATTGCGCATATGTCACTGTTTTCTTGTTTGCTCTCTCATCCACTGTGTCTGTTTCTTTATGCTTTTTTAATCTGATGCCAGGATTTGTCTAAATAACAAGCTTTTACTAATGCAGTGAGAGAGAGAAAGAGAGAGAGAGAGTCTCCGTGTATGTGTATCTTTCTGTCCTGTCTGTCTCTGTCAATCTATCTCTCTATCTCTCTATCTCTTTGTCTCTTTGTCTGTGTTTTTCTGTTTCTCTATTTTATCTGTGTGTTTGTCTCTCTCTCTCTCTCTGCCCTTCTATCTCTTTCTCTATTTTTCTCTCTCTCTTGTTCTCTCTCTCTATCTCTCTCTCTCCCCATCTCTCTCTTTTTACTATCCCCCCCTCTCTCTCCCCATCTCACTCTTCTTACCCCCCCTTCTCTCTCTCTCTCTCTCTCTCTCTCCACTTCTCTCTCTCTCTCTCTCTCTCTCTCTCTCTCTCTCTCTCTCTTCCCTCCCTCTCTCCACCTCACTTCTTATCCCCCCCCCTCTCTCTCTCTCTCTCTCTCTCTCTCTCTCTCTCTCTGCCTTCCTCCCTCACAATCACCCTCTCTCCACTTTTCTCCCCCCCC
Organism: Theodoxus fluviatilis; assembly: GCA_034096865.1. Lineage (NCBI taxonomy): Eukaryota > Metazoa > Mollusca > Gastropoda > Cycloneritida > Neritidae > Theodoxus > Theodoxus fluviatilis. The sequence goes on along the minus strand of JAWQFJ010000161.1, from coordinate 18,855 downwards.
CCTTCTCTCCACTTCTCTCTCTCTCCACCTCTTTCCATTTCTCTCCACTTCTCTCTCTCACTCTGTCTCTCTCTCTGTTTCTCTCTGTCTCTCTGTCTCTCTCTCTCTCTCTGTCTGTCTGTCTCTCTCTCTCTCTCTCTCTCTCTCTCTCTCTCTCTCTCTCTCTCTGGCTCGCTGCATATATTCCAATTTTTATCCATGATCCCTTTATAGTACTTCAGCACAGCTAAGTAACTTTCGCATAGTTCAGCTTTTTTTCCATATGAGTGACTCATCGACGTCTTAATTAATTCTGCCTCGCATGCTTTCATCACCTACACCAAAGTCACTGCTGAGCCAGCATCCGCTGCGTGCTTTCGAATTGCAAAAGTTTTCCCTGCATTGCTGGGCCGTAAAATCGGGCGCCAATAAATCGAGCACATTAATCTCTTCCCGTGAGAAAGGATTTCTCTCACTGCAGTATATAGTCACGGTGTAAATCACTCGAACTCAATCTGTTGATTGGAAGGAAGACTGATTGAAAGCTCTCACGGTGTGTAAATTTTTCATGGAGCTCTCTACGTAATATGCACAGCATCAAACAAATGGTCTTTAGCTTCAAAAGCGCTCTTTACAATGAACGTGTGGCGAGTGGTGCCGACAAAGCACAATTTATCACGAACTTGCGTACACGCTGGTGACGTTTTATGTGACAAACGTGCAGCCTTTTCCATCCACATACAACATGAAATGGCATAGCAGTCAAAAGTCACCTGAGGCACAAAAGGAACCCATGCATACATAAAATAGCTCGAGTTATTACTTCACAGCAGTCATGACTTATTGGACAATGCTGGAGATCAATATTAGAGGGTCATAACGTGCAAATAATTGCTCCATGCTTTTACCAACATCATGGGGAATGTCGTTGGTTATCAATGTCAGGGAACTTTGGCGCCACGAGCTCATCGCGTGTTAAGTGATTATGAGTTTGGACTTAGACACTGTTGTGATGGCAGATTTGATTTGCTATTCCCTGGAGCCATGGCATGATAGAGCTATCACGCCACAAGGGTGTACCAATGAACATGATTCTTTTTCCCGACAAGAACTTGAATCTTGGAAAAATATTTATTTTAACAAAAGATATATTCATGAACAACAAGAAGTCAAAATAAGTTAAATGATAGTGGTCGAATGTTCAATCCAAATAAGCCTCCGAAACTGTAATAAGTTTAATGGCTACAGATCTATACTTGTCTCACAAACAAAAAAGGAAGCCACTCACTTGTAGCTTTCGATCCTTATTCAAGGATCTTCCTCAGCGAACTGAAGGCTGGAGAGAACTGGGTAATAAGTTTGGTCTGTGTTTTGTT
>JAWQFJ010000161.1:0-12500 GCA_034096865.1 Theodoxus fluviatilis | reverse complement strand
GTATTTGCATCTCAACAGCTTTCCACTGGGTCAGCGTGTTGACTCTTACGATGGAGCTAAACTCGTTACTGTGGTAAAGAGACACAAATCTAGTTCTTGAGGAAAGCGAAACACTGCGTGATCATCATGAACAGCATCAAATCACCTTTTAACACGAATAGCGTGCTAACATCGCCGTTAAGCTGGACTCGTTAAGAAGATACTGGGCAAAAGTTTCGGTCTAAATAGGGGCAAAGTACTCCATAATAGTGGTGAAGCACATCACACCAACTTTCAACAAGGATAGCGTGTTAGACATCGCAGCGGTCCCAAACGTAACAAGAAGAGGGGAAAAGCCTCGGTCTGAAGGAAGCCAAAACATTATCCGATCAACCTAGACCGCTTCACACCGGCTTTCGGCAAGGCTTTAGACACCGCTTTGGACGCCAACTCGTTACTGGAGACATAGAGCTATGGTCTCAGTCTGCACGAAGACAACGCACCGTGTGATCGCCGTGGACCACATCCAATCACCCTTCGACAATGTTGGCGTGTCATAGAGTACAGAGTACTCCTCCTCACGGGAGACACAGGGCACACGTCTTGGTCTGGAGGAAGGGAAGGCACCGTGTGATCACCCGGACTTGGCAAGGCCTAGCGTACTCACCACAGGGGAATTGTGATCACCCGGACTTGGCAAGGCCTAGCGTACTCACCACAGGGGAATTGCAGCCGACCGGGCAGGCCGAGAACTGATTACTGGAATCGTGGGAGTCTGACCTCCAGATTCTTGACCACACCAATGGAACCTGAGGGACTCGTTTTCGGCTCCATTGAGGACAGACCTAGATTAAAAGACGCAATCAGTCCCGGCCCTTAGATTTAGAGTCACCCCCCCAAATGAGCCCGCCTTTTCTGGTGGTCTTCCCAGACTTACCCTTGGCGTTTCCTTCTTCATTGCAGAGGCCACGACGCCAGATGAAAATGGCAGGACCAACTTCTCGCGTCAGGTCTACGGTAAGTATTTGAAGGGACGTGATTTAGTCCCCATGGGTGCTGGCTTTACGAGGGTGTGTGGGAGGAGTCAGCTGAGTCCAGTAATGCCTTTCTCGGCCTTCCACTGTCTCCTGTATATCGTTTGTGGAGGGTTCCTTTGACCTCTATCTCTCGTCTTCCTGTTATTAGGTACGCACGCTCGTACCCTCCATGTGTAGTCTCTCTCTCTCTCTCTCTCTCTCTCTCTCTCTCTCTCTCTCTCTCTCTCTCTCTCTCTCTCTCTCTCTCTCTCTCTCTCTCTCTCTCTCTCTCTCTCTCTCTCTCTCGTCTTGCTGGGTAGATATATATCCCCGTTACTCTTCAACCTATTTTGTCTCTATGAAAACTCGTCATATCACGTTGAAGACTATCAGAATCACAGTTCCTTATAACCTTACGCCTCCATTGTCTTACAGACTGTATGATAATTTTTAATTTTTCCTTTTTTACTATAACCGTTTTGTCTTCATCTGTGAATTCCATATACGTTTTCAGTTAAAAAAGGAACTCCTGTCATGTTTATCGACAACCAGAACATATTCAACTCAGTATCTAACGTTGCATGATGTGGATTATCATCGAGCATTGGAGAGTGCTGAGGTTTTGAAAATCTGTCATTACTTTTTGAGCACTCTTTCATGGTCTCAATTGGCTCCTAGACAGCCTTGTCTCTTACCCACTGTGATTGAAGGCTGTCTCAGTCTTGTCTCTTTCCTCCTTGGATTGAAGGCTGTCCCAGTCTTGTCTCTTTCCTCCTTGGATTGAAGGCTGTCCCAGTCTTGTCTCTTTCCTCCTTGGATTGAAGGCTGTCCCAGTCTTGTCTCTTTCCTCCTTGGATTGAAGGCTGTCCCAGTCTTGTCTCTTTCCTCCTTAGATTGAAGGCTGTCTCAGTCTTGTCTCTTTCCTCCTTGGATTGAAGGCTGTCCCAGTCTTGTCTCTTTCCTCCTTGGATTGAAGGCTGTCTCAGTCTTGTCTCTTTCCTCCTTGGATTGAAGGCTGTCCCAGTCTTGTCTCTTTCCTCCTTGGATTGAAGGCTGTCTCAGTCTTGTCTCTTTCATCCTTGGATTGAAGGCTGTCCCAGTCTTGTCTCTTTCCTCCTTGGATTGAAGGCTGTCCCAGTCTTGTCTCTTTCCTCCTTGGATTGAAGGCTGTCTCAGTCTTGTCTCTTTCCTCCTTGGATTGAAGGCTGTCCCAGTCTTGTCTCTTTCCTCCTTAGATTGAAGGCTGTCCCAGTCTTGTCTCTTTCCTCCTTAGATTGAAGGCTGTCCCAGTCTTGTCTCTTTCCTCCTTAGATTGAAGGCTGTCCCAGTCTTGTCTCTTTCCTCCTTGGATTGAAGGCTGTCCCAGTCTTGTTTCTTTCCTCCTTAGATTGAAGGCTGTCCCAGTCTTGTCTCTTTCCTCCTTGGATTGAAGGCTGTCCCAGTCTTGTCTCTTTCCTCCTTGGATTGAAGGCTGTCCCAGTCTTGTCTCTTTCCTCCTTGGATTGAAGGCTGTCTCAGTCTTGTCTCTTTCCTCCTTGGATTGAAGGCTGTCCCAGTCTTGTCTCTTTCCTCCTTGGATTGAAGGCTGTCCCAGTCTTGTCTCTTTCCTCCTTGGATTGAAGGCTGTCCCAGTCTTGTCTCTTTCATCCTTGGATTGAAGGCTGTCCCAGTCTTGTCTCTTTCCTCCTTGGATTGAAGGCTGTCTAAGCCTTGTCTCTTTCCTCCTTGGATTGAAGGCTGTCCCAGTCTTGTCTCTTTCCTCCTTGGATTGAAGGCTGTCCCAGTCTTGTCTCTTTCCTCCTTGGATTGAAGGCTGTCCCAGTCTTGTCTCTTTCCTCCTTGGATTGAAGGCTGTCCCAGTCTTGTCTCTTTCCTCCTTGGATTGAAGGCTGTCTAAGCCTTGTCTCTTTCCTTCTTGGATTGAAGGCTGTCCCAGTCTTGTCTCTTTCCTCCTTGGATTGAAGGCTGTCCCAGTCTTGTCTCTTTCCTCCTTGGATTGAAGGCTGTCTAAGCCTTGTCTCTTTCCTCCTTGGATTGAAGGCTGTCCCAGTCTTGTCTCTTTCCTCCTTGGATTGAAGGCTGTCCCAGTCTTGTCTCTTTCCTCCTTGGATTGAAGGCTGTCCCAGTCTTGTCTCTTTCCTCCTTGGATTGAAGGCTGTCCCAGTCTTGTCTCTTTCCTCCTTGGATTGAAGGCTGTCTAAGTCTTGTCTCTTTCCTCCTTGGATTGAAGGCTGTCCCAGTCTTGTCTCTTTCCTCCTTGGATTGAAGGCTGTCCAAGTCTTGTCTCTTTCCTCCTTGGATTGAAGGCTGTCCCAGTCTTGTCTCTTTCCTCCTTGGATTGAAGGCTGTCCCAGTCTTGTCTCTTTCCTCCTTGGATTGAAGGCTGTCCCAGTCTTGTCTCTTTCCTCCTTGGATTGAAGGCTGTCCCAGTCTTGTCTCTTTCCTCCTTAGATTGAAGGCTGTCCAAGTCTTGTCTCTTTCCTCCTTGGATTGAAGGCTGTCCCAGTCTTGTCTCTTTCCTCCTTGGATTGAAGGCTGTCCCAGTCTTGTCTCTTTCCTCCTTGGATTGAAGGCTGTCCCAGTCTTGTCTCTTTCCTCCTTGGATTGAAGGCTGTCTCAGTCTTGTCTCTTTCATCCTTGGATTGAATGCTGTCTCAGTCTTGTCTCTTTCCTCCTTGGATTGAAGGCTGTCTCAGTTTTGTATCTTTTCATCTTTGATTAAACGCTGTCCAAGCCTTGTAGACAGGGAGAATGCATCACTAAATGTTCATGATCAAGATCTTTCCTTGCCTTGAGAACAGTTTTTACATTAAATTGTAATACCAAACGTGGACAAATTTTATTCCATTGGAAACTGCTAGGCTGTCTCTACTAGAAGACACTTCTAAGACTCTTGGATGGTATTTTCATTCATCGGTACTTTTTCTTGCCTTCTTGGGAACATGTTACTCCCTCTCTGGTTATCGAGAACTAACTGGGTTTTTTTCTCACACAGACCCATTTATTCCTTTTTAGACTGACAGGAAGGTTTATTTTTATCTGCTATTTTCACGAAGACGGGTCCTCGTGTGTTGGAGATTTCTATTTTACGTTTTCCTCTTGCTGGTCCAAACACTATTGATAACACCGAAGACTGCTGGAGAATCTCTTATGGTCCTTGACGAAGTTTCATGTTCCACCTTTGCAGAATGCTACACAGGCACCTGCGTACCGGAGTTCATCAAGTGTGCCAGGGCGCTTCCGGGACAGCGTGGCTACCAGGGCTGCGTGGCGTCGCACCGAGTATGCGCAGAGCAGTGCTGGACTTTGGCCTCCGCCGGCGTTCTCTAGCGCTACCCCAGCCTGGCGCCGTCCGCCCAACTTCGGGTCTCTCCGCCACTGCTCGGAGCACATCGGCTGACTTCCGGGCGCCTCGGCTAAACTCGTCAGCCACTGGCCGTCGCCATCTTTTTGGACATTGTCCTTTTCTCCTCTGCTTCCTCAATTGTCGGATCTCTGTCCGAGCAAAATTTGACTAAAACGTCGGTCATATTTGTCGTGTCTCAGCTCTGTAGGTGCATGCTAGATCAATAATCTTCGTTTCCTTCTCTTTCTCAAGTATTTCAATTTGGATTATATCTTTGATGTGAAGTTTGAACTGTCATTAAATATGTAATTCAGTTTACTATGAATCGCACCACAATGATGTAGAGTATATTTGTTTTTACATTAAAATAATGATACGGGATGCCGTGTTCACGGTACCCACGTATGACAATGAATGATGTTGGTGAAACATCGTCAGTGCTAACTCTAAGTGGAGACTGTCGCACTGTGACAAGCATGCATGCTCCTGCGCTTTGTATGTGCCTTGCCTTGCAGAAGGTGGGCCTGTGTTTCTCTCCTCGTCAGTCTACAAAAATATTCTGCAGAATTAATAAAAGCTGAGACACGATCACTTCGAATGGTTTTCTTTTCTCATGCGTCCTAATTATATTTTTAAAAATCATTTAAAAGTCACTCTATTTAGAAATCGAGTGGCAAAAATTGGAAGTTGAGCCTCCGTTCGATTAAAAAGTGTAAATGATAAAAATCAAGAAAATAACCAAATAAACCACTCTCTTATATTGTCTATCTAGAACGTATTATAAGTAGCATGTCGTTTTTCCACTACCAAAAAAAGATAACAACGAAAACATGCAGAAGAGCTACAGTGGATTGCAGACGTAACAGGAAAGCCACATCTTTTGCAAACTTTTTGTCATTAAGAAAGTAAAGGACATGCATAAAACACTAATTTCCTTTTCAGACTACACCTGGCCGTTTTGGCAGAAACAAAATGATTAATTGTTTCCCCCGAAGAGTTCATGGCATTATAATGACAGACAGCTAATGTCTAGAATCTCATAAAGGACAGATGAGCATGGCATGCTGTGTCGCCCTCAACGATTGTTGAATAACGCGTCTCTGTTGCTTACACATCTACATTTAAACGTTGTGTTCAGTCTTGTTAAGATCAATTGATCTAAGTAGTATGAAAAGTATATTTCTCTCGCAGAAATGTAGGGATAATTTTTATGTAGCCATCATGTTCGACGCTAAATGTGTGTAAATGAAAATTTCATTTAATATCCTGATAACACGAATATCATATTCAGTTCCTTTACTCATATATTTACGCGCAAACACCCTTTATCTTTAAATACAATTTCCTTCCAAACGTGAATTTATTTTATGTCTAACGGGATTCTACTGGCAATGTAGGGCACGAATACTTTTGAGTAACTCAGTTACCCTCACTCTCTCTCTCTATCTATCTATCTATCTATCTATCTATCTATCTATCTATCTATCTATCTATCTATCTATCTATCTATCTATCTATCTATCTATCTATCTATCTATCTATCTATCTATCTATCTATCTATCTATCTATCTATCTATCTATCTATCTATCTATCTATCTATCTATCTCTCTCTCTTTCTCTCTACGTCTCTCTGTCTGTCTGTCTGTCTGTCTGTCTGTCTGTCTCTCTCTCTCTCTCTCTCTCTCTCTCTTCCTTACGCTCAGGCATTTTATTAGTCGCTGTACTACTCTACTTATCATTACATAAAACTGCAGTAGGCACACCTCAATTCACCTTTTCCCCTCTGACGTCACGCTACCACAGAATACATACTTCTAACAGTCTTTTTGCTTTTACATCAAGCTGTTGATAAGTAGTGTTCTTTTCTTACATGCCGAAGATTTATATTAACTTTATTTACGTACATATGTATGAGCATGTGTTGCTTTTGTTCCACTTCTTTAAATACAAATAGGTTTCAGTCAGGAATGCTATTCATTGGTTCAATATTGAACAAGTGTCCTTTATTGTACGATTGCTTTTTCTGTAGTCAAATTGCTAGCCTATTTTCTGGATATTTTATGTATTTTCTAGTTTTGTTGGGTAGTTAATCGTAGGGACTTTGTCACAACATGCTGTTCAACAAAGTTTACTTTGCAGAGGCTTTACGCATTCATTTGCAACATTAACGTTTAGGTGCGTGAGCTTTTCTGTTTAGAAAGGAGTGTATTGTGAGTGTGCGAAGTACTCCGCCCTTCAGAAAGCTTCTATCCTTCAGGACTGGTGCATGTTCGATGAAACTATCATTCTCTGCGCTTCGTTTTGTAAGATGTGGATGCCACACTGAATTTCATTCCAGGGTAGATACCCGCCTCTGTTGGTGCAGTGGCTGATAATAGTGTTTGTATAGAAAAGTAATCTACGCTTGCTTTCAAATTCTTACGTTTGCAATATTCCCCGAAAGAAGCAGTTTTGATTTTGAATTACTTTACTTCTCTTCTTTAAATATTAATGTAATACTAATATATTTTATAACAAAGACAGATTACGAGTGCATAAAGACTATCACAGATAGGCTATATAATTCAGCCGTACAGCGAAAGGCAATATTTCAAACGTATTCATTTCTTAGAACGAGCTATACATTGTCATTGCCTAATATGACAAGCATTTACCAGCCACATAACTATATAGGAGCTGAAACAAATCATAATGTATATCTTTTATCATACATAATATATTATTTACATATAACTAGTTTGCAGACATGTAAATCGACCCCCATTTTATGTAAGACACTTTCCTATTAGAAAATGTTTAATAAGTCACCACGTCTACCAACGAAATACAAAAGCAAGTAGCGCCATATATCAAACATACTCTAAAACATCAATTCTACTTAAACTCTTTTTACTGAACAAAAAGGAAAAGGAAAAACCGTTCGGTCATGCACAAGTTTTTGAAAAATGCTTACCAGCATACAAGAGTAAAACTTCGAAAATTTGAACATATATGTGATTTTATGCTTATTGATCCCCCTTTTCTAAACATCATCGGACTCACTTTTAGGAGTAAACATATGCAGTGTCTCTTGAGTTTGTCTGTCAAGGGAGATTTTAATTTCATCTAATACATTGATCAGACTAACGTAGAGTTCACTCATGACCAACACTAAGAGCCACATTGCCACATCCCAATGCACCTGTGTCATTGCTCATTTAAATGGAGGTGGTAGAATTTTGGTCGGTGTGCTTCTGGTTCTTGTGATTCAGTGTCGTGCTGCAAAAGTCGCTGTTATGATGAAACGTTTTACCACAAGTCCACTTTTACTGTTCGTATCCTTCGACGAATGACACGATGCCCTGAGACTGCGCATCAAATGACTGCAGATCTAAAACGTAATCAAGGAAGCTATGGCAGTAGATGCTGTGTTTCCCTCTCCTTCTAGACTACCCCTCCCAGCCCCTAAACCCTCCCCCCTCTCCTCCTGTACCCATTATAGCCTTTGAAGTAGTCTTTACGTACATCCACCTCTCTTCATGACTGCTTGGTTTTGTGATCTTTTTTTAAAGACCTTTAACCCCTACCCCTACTTATCTCCCATTTACATCTTTCTTTCAATTTACCCTCCTTCTCCTCTTCTACTACCCCATATCTCACGATTTGTTCTCGGAGTAGTCTTTTTTCGTCCTGGTTGTTTTAGACTGTGTTAGAAATGGTGCATCATGTTCCAAGGTGTACTCTCGCTTCCTAGTCCTCTGCGCGAAATGTAGTTCATACAAGAGTCAGCGATGATGCGTAGTTAAGTGTGACATGGCCATGGCCTCATAGCCACACGCCACTGGGCGCAACACTGTCTGCTCCTTCTCCAAAGTTTCGTGACGTCATAGTGTCAGGTGACAGTCGGGCTGGTGCCCCGGATGTTGACGAGGGTCGGGGCCGCGTTGCTTGCCGGGACTACGAGACGCCCCTGTTTGGTCAAATAAAAGAACTTTATGGTCAGCAGAGCTTCCGAGTCTGATGTGTTTCTCTACCTTCTCTGAAAATGTCGACGACAGCGTATTTGCGGGCGAGCCCTGATGGATCTCCACCTGTGCTTGATTGATGGGCATCTCCACCTGTGCTTGATTGATGGGCATCTCCACCTGTGCTTGATTGATGGGCATCTCCACCTGTGCTTGATTGATGGGCATCTCCACCTATGCTTGATTGATGGGCATCTCCACCTATGCTTGATTGATGGGCATCTCCACCTGTGCTTGATTGATGGGCATCTCCACCTGTGCTTGATTGATGGGCATCTCCACCTGTGCTTGATTGATGGGCATCTCCACCTGTGCTTGATTGATGGGCATCTCCACCTGTGCTTGATTGATGGGCATCTCCACCTGTGCTTGATTGATGGGCATCTCCACCTGTGCTTGATTGATGGGCATCTCCACCTGTGCTTGATTGATGGGCATCTCCACCTGTGCTTGATTGATAGGCATCTCCACCTGTGCTTGATTGATAGGCATCTCCACCTGTGCTTGATTGATGGGCATCTCCACCTGTGCTTGATTGATGGGCATCTCCACCTGTGCTTGATTGATGGGCATCTCCACCTGTGCTTGATTGATAGGCATCTCCACCTGTGCTTGATTGATAGGCATCTCCACCTATGCTTGATTGATGGGCATCTCCACCTGTGCTTGATTGATAGGCATCTCCACCTATGCTTGATTGATGGGCATCTCCACCTGTGCTTGATTGATGGGCATCTCCACCTGTGCTTGATTTATGGGCATCTCCACCTATGCTTGATTGATAGGCATCTCCACCTGTGCTTGATTGATAGGCATCTCCACCTGTGTTTGATTGATGGGCATCTCCACCTATGCTTGATTGATGGGCATCTCCACCTATGCTTGATTGATGGGCATCTCCACCTATGCTTGATTGATAGGCATCTCCACCTGTGCTTGATTGATGGGCATCTCCACCTGTGCTTGATTGATGGGCATCTCCACCTATGCTTGATTGATGGGCATCTCCACCTATGCTTGATTGATAGGCATCTCCACCTGTGCTTGATTGATGGGCATCTCCACCTATGCTTGATTGATAGGCATCTCCACCTGTGCTTGATTGATGGGCATCTCCACCTATGCTTGATTGATAGGCATCTCCACCTGTGCTTGATTGATGGGCATCTCCACCTGTGCTTGATTGATGGGCATCTCCACCTATGCTTGATTGATGGGCATCTCCACCTGTGCTTGATTGATGGGCATCTCCACCTGTGCTTGATTGATAGGCATCTCCACCTGTGCTTGATTGATGGGCATCTCCACCTGTGCTTGATTGATGGGCATCTCCACCTGTGCTTGATTGATGGGCATCTCCACCTGTGCTTGATTGATGGGCATCTCCACCTGTGCTTGATTGATGGGCATCTCCACCTGTGCTTGATTGATGGGCATCTCCAGCCGATCAGCAGCGAGCTTGTCCGAGGGACGCATATTACTTGCCAGTGAATACTGTCGTTGAGCTGCACACAACAGCATCTGGCTTTGAATCACATTGGTTGGCGGGTTCACCATGAGACAGAGGTTTATGTGCAAGACTAGGAGGAAATACGAGTTATATTAGGGTAGTGTCGAGAACAGCGGGGCATCAGCAGCGTTTTGCATATAAACAAATTCCATTTTTTTCAAGTTAAGATGAAATCCCGTGGCTTACTCTGCCGATTTGTCAAAGGATTTATAAGACCACATTTGGGAGTGCAATGTATCGTCATAGAGTATCCTGAGATTTTTCATCGCTCAGAGACATATCGAGTAAAACTTTCATCTCTCAGAAACAATATACGTGCACAACTCTCCTGCAAAAAAGTATAGAAGTTAAAGCTTGAAGCCTTTTTTTCACCAATCGTGCGCTCCTAACATTTGTTTTTAATTTCCGTATCAAAAGCAATTCATCGTCTTTATTTCAAAGTAGGCAGGGCTCTTCATTTCTCAATAACGAAAACAAATCATAGATAAAATAGAAGGTTAAAAACAATACCACCGCCTTCTGATAAAGCTGTCTGCTCGACCTGTTATCTGAGCAGTAAAACACCTTTTGTTCGCAAAGACCAGGAGTCACTATGATGTTCTAAACTGCTTTTCAGCGATATTATTTACCCACTTTTCCGCTAGTTTCTGTATATGAGTCATGCAAATGACGATGACTTTTACTAGCATTTATTTCTGAATGTAAACACTGTGATTTTACGTTCAAACAAAGTGACTGATATGGTAAAAGCATATGAAAAGTTTTCATTTGATAGACCCAGAGTGCCATGTCTGCACATGCAAGACAATATCGGAGAGTACTGATGGCGATGTAGTGGGGTAATTAAGTGTTAATCACTGTACGATTCTTCATTGCCGAACATTTGCACAGAACTCCTGATCTTCCGGGTCGCCAAGTGCTGGCACAAGAAAATGACTACAATACCATGGCTGTCGCTTGTGCTGTTGCTCTCTGGGTATGAAGCAAAACAAGATGCAAAAACTGCTACAATGAACAGAAAAAGGTCAGCTTCATAGATTTATCAGCTGAAACCTCAATGAATCTTTAACGTTCACACACCTAACAAGAACCAAGACATTTCTTTCACTACAGGTCAAAATTCATGGAGATGTAGCACTGGCAGAGTTGACTACCTAAGCAACTAATCGCCGTGCACGCAAACAGGTGACACAGTAGGTCTGTTCCTCATTATATACAGCTATGGAGGTCTTTTGCGGCAAAGACGTCTGATATGACTGGTACGCATCACCAATGCAGAGGATGGTCGCATCCCTGAGGATCTCCCACACAGCTGCCTGGCTGTGGGGTGCCGACAGACTGGCCGTCCTCAGGAGGGATTTGATACTGACAGGCATCGCCACAGACAGCAGGGAACGCCTTGTTGATTGATGACCACAGAAGATGGAAAGGCGCTGTCTAATTAGACATTGGGAGAGGTAAAGTCGAGAGGAATCGGCGATTAAAGAACAAAAGGAGCCGGAGGAGGGTGAGGGAGCAGCCTGCTGCTTCCTCTCAGTCCTCAGAGTTTGTCTGTGGAGGGTGGGACAGAGACTGCCACGCCAGAATGGGACTCCACAGTCAATCACAATGCTGCCACCAAGCCGTCTTACCTACGGAGACGCTACCATTGTCTTTCAAGACAAACGGCTGCTTACTACTAGTGCACCTATAGATGCGACCTCCAATGGGAAATGCTAGATGAGAACGAGAGAAATCTGCAATGGCTTTGGTTGACGCATGGATAGTCTGTTAAGGGGAAAAGCTTTTATAAACGGGCCACTCTAGTGGTTTTGTCAGAGGAGAGGGGTGTGAGGGAGACAGCCAAGCTGGCGGGTAACACAAGCTGGCGGGACACAACATCTGATTGGCTGCGTTTGTACGAGGGTTTTTTCCTCAGAATTGTCAGATTGGTTTGTCATTCTACGTATGCATCACTGCGAATTCACTGAGAATTAGCCAACCAAGGTCGCTTGCCAGTCAGATGCTGTTGCTTGCTAGCTTGCATGGCCCGCCAGCTTGGCCGTCTTTCCACACCCCTCTCCTCGGACGAGTTCCCTAGTGTGGCCCGTTTATGGAAGCCTTTCCGGTCAGGGTCCTCGTAATTCCTGTCGCCACACGATGTGCTTGCCTTGTCTCTTTTTTGTAAATAATGAAATAAACTGGTAGCAAATCCAATCTGGTTGTGAAAAAGAGGCCATCTCAAAAGTACATAGCAAAGGGACGTTTGCTACTTAAATGAGACTGGAAACAAAATAAACAAATGAACAACCGCAGTGACACAAATTGAGAAATGGGAATTACAATCTCAAATTGCGAAGACTGCTTCGAAATTTTTTTGGTTTCCGCAATTTGTTTACAGAACTAACAATTGCAAGCTAAATTAAATTGAGTCCGTTTATGTCCAGACGATTTTGGATCTTATATTTAGATTTTCATATTCAGATGTCAACTTGTATTCGTCCTAGTTCAGTGCCCTTTGCATAAGCAGAAAACGCTTCACTCGGAATAAATCATGTTTGCTCTACGTTCAGACGCATCTCATTAAAAGACCACCACACGTGTATCTGTTTTGTAATTGTCGTAATACGGTGCATATCAATAGTTCAAGCATGAAACTCACCG
>JAWQFJ010000160.1:104507-121487 GCA_034096865.1 Theodoxus fluviatilis | reverse complement strand
TGAGGGCACAGCAAGTTGTCACACTGTGTGAAGTTCTCCAAAGTGTAAACTTCGCCACACATTTCATCTCGGCACAGCTAACACATGTATCCCTCAAACTCGCAGATAGAGTGTGACAAACAACTGGCCTTGAAACAAAACTTTCCATCCAAATCCTTGGAGAGAGGAAGGGACTTCATAGCCCCAGCACATCTTAGCAGGAAGCTCCATCCCTTACACATGGCCTTCAGAGCAAAACCACAGGACTCATTCTGTTCCGTCTGTCTTTCCTTGCAGTTTGATTCACACAGAAAACCCAAAACACATGCAGGGTGTGATCATGTTGCAATAGGCATACAGGGTGTGATCATGTTGCAATAGGCATACAGGTGAGTCGCGATGAAGATGTTACAAATACTTTCAGCGACGTTTTAATTAATCACGGGAAAACAGACATGGCAATAAGGACCATGTTGTAATAGGTGTGCGACGAGTTGCAAAACATGTCTTGTACATACTTTCAATCATGTTATCATTATCATCATCTCTCATTTGATTGCGACAAAGATATGTAGACTGGTGCATACATGATGCAGATATAATCATAGTCACAGTTTCTGACATCCATTACAACAGTTTGCTAATGCATGCATGCATGCAAATGAACACACACAAATGCATACACCAGCACACGTGTATGCTTGTATATGTGCACACACACACACACACACACACAAACAAACACACACACACACACAAACACACACACACAAACAAACAAACACACACACAAACACACATATGGATGGAACATTAACCGAAAACAACTGAATGCCAACATTACTGTACTGTACATCAACAAGCAAATTTTACAACCAAGCACAGAACACACACGGAGATGAATACTGGCATTAAACATATTTCTATACCCATAGCTACAATGCTACCGACATCCATTGCTAAATTTTCTAACATAGTGCAAAAGTTGTGAATTTGACATTCTAAAATTTTGTCGGAGGTTTCATATGAAGAATTGTTCAAAAACACTCCAATCAATGGAATCATCATAAGACATTATTGGTAGTTATGCATGCAAGCAAATCCCAAGAGAATTCAATAATCCAAACGAACAACATGAGGTCAAACATAGAAGTCAGTCTCAAAGTGAAGTAGGCACAGTTTCATCAACACAGCTACAGCAACTCATGTTCACTTGAAAATAAAATATAAAAAACAATTTAGGAGAGTGACCTAACTTGAACAACAAACCATTCAGTTTAATCTTTGCATTTGTATCAACACAAAGAAAACACAAATGCAGTAAAACAATTTAAAATTAAAAAACAACTAATCACCGATAATAAACTTTGTGACTGTAGCAGGCAGAGTAAGACAGACAATCTCAGCATAGCAAGAGAAGGGAAAGTTTCACCAATGCAAATCTGGTTCAACAGCCAACGTCCTCATGGACCATGAATTTGTCCAGTGTTACATAAGGTCAGAGCTGCCTGATGCCCCCACATCAGCCGGAACCCATGGCAGCTTCCTTGCTTCATAGCATACTCTATTCATAAAATAACTATACCTATGTTCTTCCATTAATGACCAAAATCAGACTTAAACCATAGTAAAAATTGGTTTAAAATAGTCTCATGACCCTTTCGAGATTGATTTTCCTGAATTTGAAACCTGGTTTTCATGAAATTGTCACTGTTAACAATGTACTTCATCAACTGTGCTATCAGTCTTTGGGCTAAAACTGTCATTCTTGCATCAAACCTCTTTCTGAATGCTTCAATATCCCAGCAGTGATAACAATGGACTTGTCCAGCATTTTGTGATGACTGGCAACGCACGAAATATGGTTGTATCTCCTACAGGATGTTCAAGTGCTGCATTACTCCTATTTTCTCAGCAGTCTACAGGAGACAGACAATGGGTGAGATTAAAATATAATGATCAAGTGTATCTTCTTCAAATTAAGTAAGGTGAAAGAAATGGGAAATAACTCTTTCTGCCCAGAGATGAAACCCTGCGACACCAGTCAGCTGCCGGCTAGCTCTTCCCGCTTCACACTTGTGCATGATGCTTGCCTTTGCATCTCAAATAAATCTGCACTTATGTGAAATAAAAGTGTCCAGGTTTTTTTTCCTTCCAGAAGCTTAAAAACAATGAAAATATGTTCAGACAGCATTTCTTGTTTGAAATATTTTGTTGTTGTTGTTATTGTCGCGAAAAGCAAAACTTTGAGTTCCAGTTAATGAGCTAGCTTTCAGCACTGAATGAGAAGAGCAGGTCACATGACTTGGATTTTGTGATGTAACACGTCACAAGTGTGACACTCTACTTCAAAGTGGGATGTAAGTATGCAAGTGTCTTGGTGTTGACTGATCTGAAAGTGTTTGATAAACCACATTTTGCAGCAGCTGGTATTTTCAAGTAAGCTGTTGTATTTGTGGAAGTATCTTCAACTATTTCATCCCAAACAGCCCTAACTTGGCACTTTTCCTTAAAGTGGAATTGATCCTGTGGACAGAACCTCAGCACACACAATGTAGCTCTTCCTCCTGTTACACTTCTCCGCATTACATGCCCTTGCATCTCCAATGAGTCTGCACTTCCCCAATCGGGAACTGATCCTGCAGACTCCTAAAGCATGTAGCTGCATGATGCACAAGGCACAAATCTCCATGGAACATGCTGGAAAGATTACTTGGGGTGGGTGACCTGTCCTTGTAAAATTCAGTGTCAGAGTGCCATGGCCACTCTGTCACATTTGAACACTGGAAACCTTTGTGACGAATGTGACCCTCCACCACAAAATAATTATCGCATGCCATTTTGGAGACATTGGTACTACCAATACATAGAGGGCTTTGAATTTGATGATGAAATTTTAACACTGCACTCAACAAGGCAAAATAGCTGCTGCTTATGCATAGCTTTTGCAGGGCTTTCACCTGGTTTCTTCAGCACTCCGACTGATTTTAGTGATTTGGTGTTCAGTTCCTCTACAATGATTTGCAGAACATGACCATATGATCTTTCACCAGGAAGTTATGAGCTGTCCGATGACAGGTACAGCAACCTCAATGTTCACAACCACGTGTTCCAGAATACGGAATATGTCTATAGCAATCAAATCTTCTGCCTGCTTACATGTTCTGGAGCCCTCTGATAACATAGGAAGGGATGGATCGCCCAAGGTTTCAGGAATGCCACAACTTGGTGATTGTGCTTAGTTATTAGTGTTCAACGGCAGTGGAAGTATCACATATTACACAGCCTCGATCATTTGCTCACTTAAAAAAATGTCTTTTGTATGACAATTTGAGTCCCAAGTTTGGCAAAAGAAAATGCACAGGCACAGAAGATTGTAGTTGTAGTCAAGATAACATGGAGGGGGGGAAATTGGGTCATTGTGTTGGCCTGGACTTTTTTTTCCTTCACTTTCTCTATTTTCAGTACAAGCTAGATTGAACATAAACCCTTATTTTTTTTACTTAATAGTGGATTCCCACATGCTCCTAAGGCAAGGAAGATGGGACAGCACAAAATTCATTAATTATCATTGATTTCTTCCCCTTTTAATCTTTTTTCTCTCTTATTTTTGCGCCCAAAAAAAGTTTAGGGTTGGCCTAAAAAAATGGGGTTGGTTGAGTTACTGCAACTACAACTATTTCATGTCCTTGTCCTAATGAGCAAACGCCATACAATACTCATCTTGTGGTGGAATGTGACATACATTTATGTGAATGGACAATCATATCCTGGCTGGGAAGATGGGGAAGAGACACATAGTTTTTGTACAAGCACAAGATACTCTATGGCTTGAGACAGTGTTTTGTAAAAGAGAAAACTCTCATTTAGGATGAAAAAGTGTGACATTCGAAATTGAAACTCCACATACTACAAATCTTTCTTTGCAAAGGCAGCATGACAAATGTAAGGCAAAAGAGACATAATACCCATTAAAAAATATTAAATAATACCAAAAAACAACTGTTGACATTTAAAAACCAAACCAAACAAACTTCAAAATGACCCCAAAAGAAAATCTTGACTACAGGATGTAAACCAAAATCCAGCCATAATGCCACCTGAAGAAACTAATACCTTTCTGTCAACAACTGACAACTGATTTCAATGAAAGGACAACAAGAATTCTTTATCACTGGCAGTGTATGTTTCACCCATCCCATCCAAATCTCTACACCATACCACCATCTGCAGAAAGAAACGTCAGCCAGTAAACCACCAAAACAGTATTTCACTTCAAGAAGGCAGAATACATTCTTGAGTACAGGACATGCAGATTTCAATAAAATCATCCAGATGACAACCCTGCCACACTGTCATCAGAGGCACACATGCTCACCTGTACAGCACAGTAACCATTTGGTTACACTCTAACAAAATATTTGGTCAGCTCACTTCATTAAACCCTCATTTTGAGTTAGATACACAATTGCTATTGAATGAGCAGGTGGATTAATGCACCCATCACAATTTACACTAAGTCATGCATTAACACAGTGAAATGCAAGCAAAACTCCATTATCACACAAAACCCCTGCTTAATTGAAAACAACTGCAAATATCCAAGAGGAATAAAACTTATCTGCACTCACCTCACGATACAATATATTATGTTGTAATAATAAACTGAAAAAGCTCACAGGACAAAAATACACAAACTTCACCCTTGCTGATACCCAGTTCAGTCCTTCCAATATTACAATAACACTGTCATTAAACGTATGACCATGCCATTATACATACACAACCACTTGTAGACTTAAGGCCCAGTGGTACAGTAAGGTGCTCAAAACGAATGTTGCGCAAGAGTGCTCACTATGATGAAGTCAGGTAGAATGAAAGCACTTAGTGCATCGGAAAACCTGTACTGCCAACAACTAGCACAATCCCAGGAATCCATTTCCAGTTGACAGTAGTGCTGCCAATACAAACCGTCCCAGAAAACCAAGTGTGATATACAGGTGGAGTCACTCCATTAGCCCCAATCACCTGGCATCCTTGGCTATTGGACTTTTGGGGCCTGCTCCAGTAGCTCATCCAAGGGCAGACCCATACCAGGGGTTATCGGGACAGGATCAGAGCATGCAGATCCAACTGTGCACTCACACCACCCTGTAAGATCGAACCCCACCCAACAGCAACAACAACCTGGTGACCAAATGCCCTGCCCACCCCGAGAAACACCATTGCACGCATCCACACTACCCATCAAACTAAAAAATCAACACCTAGCACTCACCCATCATTCAATTTTCTTCTGGCAAGGTCGTCTACAGTCTACAGCAGTGCCAGCTTTCACTAGTCCTGTATTTGTTAATAATACTGTCACCTACTCAATGCCAGAGTAGGGTTGCTCAATCTCATTTCTTGGCGTGATTTTATTTAAAACCTTTCAAACCACTCTGACACAGTGCTTTGGAAAAATGCTTGTTCTAGTACTAGGTCTTTCAAAGAGGGCGGTAACCATTTCAGGTAATTTGTGGTAATTTCCCATTCAGAAATGCCTGTCAAGGCAGGAAGTAGAAAGGGCGAAGTTGAGAGGAATTTGCAGCTGGAGAGCAAGGGGAGCCAGGGGTGGCAGAGGTAGCCGACTGCAACTTTCTCAGCTCTCAGACTTTGTCTGAGGAGGGTCTGGCACAACCCACCATGCCAGTGTGCAATTCCTTAGACATCTGACCTACCACGGTGTTGTCACTAACCTTCTGGACAGATGGTTGTCTTCTGCTACTGTTACATCCAACGTTTCTTTGAAAGTCATGGAAACCATGAAGCAGGTGATAGATTTCTGTTACCAAATAATTGGTGGTAAATGAAAGTCAGTGGCGAGCCAAAATCAGCAATAATCTATTCTCATCATATCAAAATGATCCATCTCTTCATATCCACAGCAAGAAATATTGCAATTTCACATCAAATTCCAGGAGATTTTTCTCAGGCAACTGGTTCTTGTGTATAGAGATCATTCAGCAAAGCCTGCCCTTGCTTTCCAAAAATCATCATCACCCATAAGATGACAAAAAGGAGTAACTGTGCATTACCCTCATTCTCTCTATCTGCATCAATAATATTCACTTGCAAGAAATCATGCACCAAATCGCCATCCACTATAATCACTATTCATATATACCAACACATGTGGCCGTTACACATTACTGCTCACTCTATAGTCATTAAAAATAACATTCTTCTCAATAAGAAATGTCCACTTGTACATAAAGGGTAGCCATAGTAACCATTTCTCCTCATGTCGCAGTCAAGAAAAAATGCTGCATACATGAAAGAGCATGGCAAGCAAAATTTGAAGCTCTTTCCTATGTGGTTTTTGCATCTTCTTCCCAGACAGTCTGAGCTCTGTGTGTCCAGCAAAACCTTTTCTAAGATGGCAGCCCCCAGAGAGATTGGGTCACCACAGATAATGATAGACCTTGTTTGCTGAACTGCAATTAGTAACCTAAATCAATTCCACTTCCTTTCCAATTTCTACATGAGTGTAACCCTCCATTCACAACACAGATGCTTTATACCCTGAATGAAGACACTGTCAATGACCCCTGAATTCCACACCTTGAATATGATAGGCAATTACATAACTTCCCACATTTAAAATGTGTCCTTGTGTACAGCTATTACTACAATACAGCAAAATGAAAATCTCTCAGCGTGTGCATCTTCTTCAGTCCAAAGAGTATCAACCCCATCCATCAATTCAACAATCCCTCTACAAAGAAAAAAAAAGAGAGAAAAAAAATCCATCGACCGAAAATGATAAGGCATTTGCTGCGTAGCAAGTCTCTCTTCAGTAACCAATGACTCAAACAGCTTTGGAAGCACTCGTGTCATATACAGGTGTATCAAGCATCATGCATGTGCTTCATAATCAATCATAACTTCCTTCTTCTATGATTGAAAGAACATTCTGTGGCCAAGGTTTTCACAATCATATCAACTGCCATCATTTCTAACCTTGGCATTCACAACAAAAAAGGTAGCTTTCCGCTGTGGATTTCAACTGCATAGCTTTTAGGCTGCACCTTCAGCCTTCCTCAGGGCTAATGCTGTATTTGAGAGGAGTAGCAGACAGTGCACACAGGTGTTATGATTGCCTGTGTGTATGTCACAATCAGCCGAATCCCTGCAGAACTTGCAACTACTGTCGTAAGCAGGAGAAAATCTAACACAAAGCATCAAAAGTCCGCTACTACTGCTACTACTGCTGCTACTTCAAATCCTATAACCCTTAACTGGGCTGTTGGGCCACTTCTGACAAGCTCTCATCTTGCCAACTTCTTCAGTCTTGTGCTGCACACTGGGAACTTCTGAAGGACAGGTCCATCCACTCTTTCATGCTATCTTTCCATCTTCCTCTGCCTAGTTCCCTTCTTCTTCCTGGCCTTCCAGGAGTCTGCAGTTGATTTGCAGAGAGTGATAACTGGAGCAAACATGCAGATATTTCAGGGTGGGTATGACCTTTGAAGAAAAGTAGTCATCCCTCCATCTTTTGATAACCTGCCGCTGAATCTGTAGAAGTAGTTCTCTTTTCTATATCTTTCTCGCTCTCATTATTTCCTTTCACTACGTCACATTCTAGAGAAACTGTTGCAAGATGTTGAGCTCACGGCTACTCGTAGTCCGACTGCTTGAAGTCCAAAACTTTTACAGTCTGTTTCTCGTAGGATATCTGGATCTGTAGTGGTAACTTGACATCTCTGATGACCTGTCAATGAGGTGGGTGAGGCGGCAATCATCCCTGTGTATTTCTCTCTCTCTTCTTTTCCCCTCTTCACCATGACACTCTGGAAAAACCTTTGCAAGGTGTTTAGCTCACAGTGACTCATAGTCCCCTCCGCGAGCTCCGCTGCTTGAATCAGGGGGACCCAGAAAAGCTTCCAGATTGTCTCTCTCCTCCTGCAAGTCATTGTTCTCCACATCCTCCTTCTTCTTCTTCTTTTTCTTCTTCTCCTTCTTGGCCAAGCTTTTCTTCTCTCCATCCCCCTTCTCCTTCTCTCGCTCCTTGTCCTTCTTCTTTTTGTGCTTCTTCTGTGACTTCTCCTCTTCCTGCAAGAATATCAGAAGGACAGTCAAAGAAACGGAAGTGGTGGACAACGTACAGCAGGCAAGAAGAGAGAGGAGAGGTTTCTCACTCTCTCGTGAAGGCAGGGCAACTGGGCTGCCACATTCAAAGCTTGTTCAAGTACCTCAAATGGCCATGTCTGAAAGTGTTTTCCTGAAAGAGGGTTGTGATAGAGGGGGGATGTCGGGTGGAGGTGGAAGTGGAGGTGTGGCGGTAGGGGTAGGAGTAGGGGGTGGGGGTAGGGGGTGGGGGTAGGGGGGGTGGGGGTGGGGGTGCAGATTGGATTAAACTGAAGAGATTTTACAGCCAATCAGCTTTTGTAAGACCATTGATCTAAAAAAATCATCAGAAATTGTTATCATAGGAGCAAGTCACAGCTTGATTTCCCTAGGTATTTGCATCTTATGAACTGCACAGAGAGGCATGATGGCTCTATTCTTGTCCCCAACCCACAGAGAGGCATGATGGCTCTATTCTTGTCCCCAACCCACAGAGAGGCATGATGGCTCTATTCTTGTCCCCAACCCACAGAGAGGCATGATGGCTCTATTCTTGTCCCCAACCCACAGAGAGGCATGATGGCTCTATTCTTGTCCCCAACCCACAGGGAGGCATG
This sequence comes from Theodoxus fluviatilis, assembly GCA_034096865.1. Lineage (NCBI taxonomy): Eukaryota > Metazoa > Mollusca > Gastropoda > Cycloneritida > Neritidae > Theodoxus > Theodoxus fluviatilis. Next base: position 112,782 of record JAWQFJ010000160.1, on the reverse strand, counting down.
GTGGCTCTATTCTTGTCCCCAACCCACAGAGAGGCATGATGGCTCTATTCTTGTCCCCAACCCACAGGGAGGCATGGTGGCTCTATTCTTGTCCCCAACCCACAGAGAGGCATGATGGCTCTATTCTTGTCCCCAACCCACAGAGAGGCATGATGGCTCTATTCTTGTCCCCAACCCACAGGGAGGCATGATGGCTCTATTCTTGTCCCCAACCCACAGGGAGGCATGGTGGCTCTATTCTGGTCCCCAACCCACAGGGAGACATGATGGCCCTATTCTTGTCCCCAACCCACAGGGAGGCATGATGGCTCTATTCTTGTCCCCAACCCACAGAGAGGCATGATGGCTCTATTCTTGTCCCCAACCCACAGGGAGGCATGATGGCTCTATTCTTGTCCCAACCCACAGGGAGGCATGATGGCTCTATTCTTGTCCCCAACCCACAGGGAGGCATGATGGCTCTATTCTTGTCCCCAACCCACAGAGAGGCATGATGGCTCTATTCTTGTCCCCAACCCACAGGGAGGCATGATGGCTCTATTCTTGCTCCCAACCCACAGAGAGGCATGATGGCTCTATTCTTGCTCCCAACCCACAGGGAGGCATGATGGCTCTATTCTTGCTCCCAACCCACAGAGAGGCATGATGGCTCTATTCTTGCTCCCAACCCACAGAGAGGCATGATGGCTCTATTCTTGTCCCCAACCCACAGAGAGACATGATGGCTCTATTCTTGTCCCCAACCCACAGAGAGGCATGATGGCTCTATTCTTGTCCCCAACCCACAGGGAGGCATGGTGGCTCTATTCTTGCTCCCAACCCACAGAGAGGCATGATGGCTCTATTCTTGCTCCCAACCCACAGGGAGGCATGATGGCTCTATTCTTGCTCCCAACCCACAGGGAGGCATGGTGGCTCTATTCTTGTCCCCAACCCACAGAGAGGCATGGTGGCTCTATTCTTGCTCCCAACCCACAGGGAGGCATGGTGGCTCTATTCTTGTCCCCAACCCACAGGGAGGCATGATGGCTCTATTCTTGCTCCCAACCCACAGGGAGGCATGATGGCTCTATTCTTGCTCCCAACCCACAGGGAGGCATGGTGGCTCTATTCTTGTCCCCAACCCACAGAGAGGCATGGTGGCTCTATTCTTGCTCCCAACCCACAGGGAGGCATGGTGGCTCTATTCTTGTCCCCAACCCACAGGGAGGCATGATGGCTCTATTCTTGCTCCCAACCCACAGGGAGGCATGGTGGCTCTATTCTTGTCCCCAACCCACAGGGAGGCATGATGGCTCTATTCTTGTCCCCAACCCACAGGGAGGCATGGTGGCTCTATTCTTGTCCCCAACCCACAGGGAGGCATGGTGGCTCTATTCTTGTCCCCAACCCACAGGGAGGCATGGTGGCTCTATTCTTGTCCCAACCCACAGGGAGGCATGGTGGCTCTATTCTTGTCCCCAACCCACAGGGAGGCATGGTGGCTCTATTCTTGTCCCCAACCCACAGAGAAGCATGGTGGCTCTATTCTTGCTCCCAACCCACAGGGAGGCATGATGGCTCTATTCTTGTCTCCAATCCACAGAGAGGCATGGTGGCTCTATTCTTGTCTCCAATCCACAGGGAGGCATGATGGCTCTATTCTTGTCTCCAATCCACAGAGAGGCATGGTGGCTCTATTCTTGTCCCCAATCCACAGAGAGGCATGGTGGCTCTATTCTTGCTCCCAACCCACAGGGAGACATGATGGCTCTATTCTTGTCTCCAATCCACAGAGAGGCATGGTGGCTCTATTCTTGTCTCCAATCCACAGGGAGACATGATGGCTCTATTCTTGTCTCCAATCCACAGAGAGGCATGGTGGCTCTATTCTTGTCTCCAATCCACAGGGAGGCATGATGGCTCTATTCTTGTCCCCAACCCACAGGGAGGCATGGTGGCTCTATTCTTGTCCCCAACCCACAGAGAGGCATGATGGCTCTATTCTTATCCCCAACCCACAGAGAGGCATGATGGCTCTATTCTTGTCCCCAACCCACAGGGAGGCATGGTGGCTCTATTCTTGTCCCCAACTCACAGAGAGGCATGATGGCTCTATTCTTGCTCCCAACCCACAGGGAGGCATGGCGGCTCTATTCTTGCTCCCAACCCACAGGGAGGCATGGCGGCTCTATTCTTGCTCCCAACCCACAGGAGACAGGAGAGGAGAGAGAGACTGACAAATGTTCCCATAGAGTACCATGTCACAAATATTGTGTTTGGCATTCATTCCTCAGCAGCTACTAGTAAGGTGCAACACATCCCATGAAAATCTTCTTGCCCAGCAACACAAATCTGTTGTCCTTCTGCACTGGCAGACACCTACAATACAGGCTGTTAGGCCAAAAAGAAAAATAGTTGTGGTAAATGTAACATTGGGGAGGAGAATAAAACAAACCAAAAAAAAAGGATTTTAGGGAGGTATGACTTTTTTTTGGTAAAGGAGGCCAGATTGAGACTGCACACACTTGTCTGTATGTATGTGTCTTAAAGTAATGACATGTATACAGAAGATTATTCTGGATATAAATCAATATTTATCTTTCACTTTTTTCTTTTTTTAAAAACTTTTTAAAAGACTGAAGTAGTGCTCAAACTCATAGGAAACATTAAACAGCATGCAGTTTGTTGTTGTTTACCTTCAAATTATTTGCTTTTTTCTTCTTTTCACACACACACACACACACACACACACACACACACACACACACACACACACACACACACTCACACACACACTCACACACACACACACACACTCACACACACATACACACACACACATACACACACACATACACACACACACACACACATACACACACACACACACACACACACACACACACACACAGTTTATGGTCAGCAGGGAAATATAAGGTCATCTGGGTGACAACTCTTTGTTTGTTTGTTTTTGGCCTAATCAGGTGAAAACCGCAGCACACATATGGCAATTTCTTAAGTAACCACTAACCTTGTCCTCTGATGGTGTTTTCTTCTTCTTCTTTTTCTTTGCGGCAGCAGGCTCTTCATTGGAGGACGACCCTGAAATTTCACAGCACGTTGAAATAAGTGGTGGTCGATGAGTTTCTTTTTCAACTATGTGGGCATAGATGTATTGGTAGTTGTTCATGTACATAAATCTTATTACCCATACCTGCTGTGCATAGTAAACTCTCTAGTGTAGTTTGATTGACTTCTCCTTTATTCTCTTACTTACACTATTACATAACTTTTGCTTCAATTCTTTTCTAATCATTGAATCTGTGTGCCACCAAGAAAAATTTCCATCTTCAGACAATAAAGCATGCAAATCATGAATTTTTAAATTGTGTATATCACAACCCTTGATTAAGTTTCTTGTCATCAATATAACATCACATAGTAATCACAATCATTAGAGAGATAAAAGTAAATACAACAAGAAATTATAGTCTGGTGGGGATTTTTGCCACCTTTGCTGTTATTATTACTGAGGATGGTACCACAACAAAAGTGACTCTTAGATGTGTAGGTGCAAAGCATCACCAGATGTACTTACTTGTTTTTGTAACCACCTCATCCTCGCTGTCTCCCTCATCCACCAGAACAACAGGGGGAGGGGTGGGTGTTGATGCCTGAAAAGGAAAGCCAGACATCGGTGTTAGACAGGGGGAGGGGTGGGTGTTGATGCCTGAAAAGGAAAGCCAGACATCGGTGTTAGACAGGGGGAGGGGTGGGTGTTGATGCCTGAAAAGGAAAGCCAGACATCGGTGTTAGACAGGGGGAGGGGTGGGTGTTGATGTCTGAAAAGGAAAGCCAGACATTGGTGTTAGACAGGGGGAGGGGTGGGTGTTGATGCCTGAAAAGGAAAGCCAGACATCGGTGTTAGACAGGGGGAAGGGTGGGTGTTGATGCCTGAAAAGGAAAGCCAGACATCGGTGCTAGACAGGGGGAGGGGTGGGTGTTGATGCCTGAAAAGGAAAGCCAGACATCGGTGTTAGACAAGACACCAGGGGTGCGTTGCACAGACGCAAGGAAAGCCAGGACCCTGTGAGGAATAGGCCGGTGTCAACACGTGTCAGCAAGGTGAAAGCAGACGTAAAGGCCGGTGTCAACATGTGTCAGCAAGGTGAAAGCAGATGTAAAGGCCGGTGTCAACATGTGTCAGCAAGGTGAAAGCAGATGTAAAGGCCGGTGTCAACATGTGTCAGCAAGGTGAAAGCAGACGTAAAGGCCGGTGTCAGCATGTGTCAGCAAGGTGAAAGCAGATGTAAAGGCCGGTGTCAGCATGTGTCAGCAAGGTGAAAGCAGACGTAAAGGCCGGTGTCAGCATGTGTCAGCAAGGTGAAAGCAGACGTAAAGGCCGGTGTCAGCATGTGTCAGCAAGGTGAAAGCAGACGTAAAGGCCGGTGTCAGCATGTGTCAGCAAGGTGAAAGCAGACGTAAAGGCCGGTGTCAACATGTGTCAGCAAGGTGAAAGCAGATGTAAAGGCCGGTGTCAACATGTGTCAGCAAGGTGAAAGCAGACGTAAAGGCCGGTGTCAACATGTGTCAGCAAGGTGAAAGCAGACGTAAAGGCCGGTGTCAACATGTGTCAGCAAGGTGAAAGCAGACGTAAAGGCCGGTGTCAACATGTGTCAGCAAGGTGAAAGCAGATGTAAAGGCCGGTGTCAACATGTGTCAGCAAGGTGAAAGCAGATGTAAAGGCCGGTGTCAACATGTGTCAGCAAGGTGAAAGCAGATGTAAAGGCCGGTGTCAACATGTGTCAGCAAGGTGAAAGCAGACGTAAAGGCAGGTGTCAACATGTGTCAGCAAGGTGAAAGCAGACGTAAAGGCCGGTGTCAACATGTGTCAGCAAGGTGAAAGCAGATGCAAAGGCCGGTGTCAACATGTGTCAGCAGCGTGAAAGCAGATGTAAAGGCCGGTGTCAACATGTGTCAGCAGCGTGAAAGCAGATGTAAAGGCCGGTGTCAACATGTGTCAGCAAGGTGAAAGCAGATGCAAAGGCCGGTGTCAACATGTGCCAGCATCGTGAAAGCAGATGTAAAGGCCGGTGTCAACATGTGTCAGCATGGTGAAAGCAGACGTAAATACTAAAGGCAATGTAAATGCCGCTTGGGGCTGGCTGTGCGGAAGCTACTGAAGCAGGTCCCGAAAACACAAAAACTGCAGCATTCCAGCTGATGAGGGAGGTAAGCCATTCTTGACACATGTTGACATCAGCCTATGCCTCGCAGGGCCTTGTGTTCATGCAACGCGGCCCAGGGACAAGTATCCTGCAAGATTCTCGCAGGAAATGCGAGGCGTGTAGTCACAGCAAGTTAACCCTTCTATGGCAGATGTGACATGTATTACATCTATCTTTCAGGGTGGATGCAATGTGGTCACCTGCTAAAACTCAGACAACTGTAAAATGGAGGACATTTTTTTTTTAAGCACAAGATTTTCTATTCAACAAGATAAACAAACCCCCCACTGTCCAAGCATCACAGATAACTGGTGTGCCTACAACTAGTACAAGATGTTCTGATAAAGCAACCTGTCCCAAAACGCTTTTCTCCATGCTTACTCATCTTCCCCGTCTTACCCCTTGCTGCAGGCAGCTGGGATTTAGCTGACCAGTCTGGGCCTGTATGCACGTCGGTCCGTTTAGTGGACTAATTGCGTTTATCCTCAGGGGCGGATCAGTTCATTTTTTTGGGGGGGTGGGTTTCCAAACTTTTTTAAGGCCGGGAAGGAAGGGGGATTTTAAGGCGCCTATATACGTACCCGTTTGCAAGCCGATTTTGCTCTCGGCAGCAAAAATACGCTTGACATCCACGCGAAAATTCGAATAGGTTAGCCTATCCTATATTTTAAAATCCGACAGGCAGGTCTCACGCATAGACTACACGTAGAAGCGTCGTTGCCAAGGCTCTGAAAAGGGCCGTAACTCTAAATTCTGACCTCGCTTCACGTAAGTGAAAATCGCTCGATTGCGCGGTCTCGGTGTAATCGTTGCGTGTGGATGTCAAGCGTATTTTTGCTGCCGATCCGGTGCCGGATCGAGAGCAAAATTGGCTTGCAAACGGGTACGTATATAGGCGCCTTAAAATCCCCCTTCCTTCTCGGTCTTAAAAAAGTTTGGAAACCCACCCCCCCAAAAAAATGAACTGATCTGCCCCTGAGGATAAACGCGATTAGTCCACTAAACGGACCGACGTGCATACAGGCCCAGGTCAGTTTGAAGATGGCAGTAAGGGGTGCAGGCAGCTGGGATTTAGCTGACCAGTCAGGTCAGTTTGAAGATGGCAGTAAGGGGTGCAGACAGGTCATAGAAGACATTCCTTGATACAGTGAGTATTTGCAAATAATGTTTTTGTTGTTGCATCTATTGAAGACTTTTTCATTAAAACATTGCCATGTTTCAATTCCATTTTAAATCCGTATTACTGGTCTTCATTTTCACAAAGTTCTGTCTTCATTTTCACAGCCAAGCAAAAACCATACATGGGTTGTGTGTGCATTTCATAGCAAACAACTGTCATCCATCAGCCACACTATGTGAGATTTCTTTTTCCTTCAAAAGTTGCCTTTCAAATATTGTATTTCATATTCTTATTAGCTGTCTTATTTTTCACAACTGCTCTCCTTTTCACAGTTGACCAAGGATTGGATTGAATTGATGGCGTTTTACTGCCTATCAGCCTTTGTAGGCTATGTAAGGCCATTAAGCATGAAAATCACAAGAACAGTTTAGAGCAAACGCAAATGAAGTCGCGGTGTCCCTAGTTATTCGCCTCTTAGGAATCGCGTAGGGAGACCCGGTGGGTCAATTCTTACCCCGAACCCACAGGGGGTCACAGTTGACCAAAAACCACATCTTGTGTTGTGTGTATCATGACAAAACTAGAGCACTCCGAGGGTGCAAAACTCCACCAAGGCAGCCACAATTTACCTTCCATGGCCCCTATCTATTTCAGGCAGCACGTTCTGCTAGTCAGGCCCAACGCTATGAAGTGTAGTTTATTCTAGCACCTGCTAGCTGTCTCCGAGTGTGGAATGTATATGCCAGCGGAATGAATACTTTGATGTCATCACCTTTGTGATGCACTATGAAAGCACTCCTGAAGAACCCAATTCCAAGGGAGACAACAGAAAACCTCCAGTATTTAATGGACAGTGTCTAGGATGAACCCTGACCTTGCACCACATTCAATCAGAATCTGCTCTGAATTTTAAAAAGTTATTTTGCCAAATAATAAACTAACTAATTAACTGAGGGAAAAATATAACCTCCTTGACAGAGGTATCAACACAATAACAGAACATAACAACACAATAACAGAACATAACAACATTCACAGCAACTGGTCATCCATCAGCCACCTCGTTGAAGACTATAACACTCACCTTGGTCTCCAAGGAGTCCAGCCAGTTGCTGAAATCTTCCTTGGGCATTTCCACATGGACTGGAGCTTTTTTGGTCTTCTCCACTGCCTCCTCCTCTGGCTCCTCCTCCTGCTGCAGCACAACCACCTTTGGAGCTGTGTTCCCTTCTTCCTCCTCCTCCGAGTCTGTCACACTGATGTCTAGTGCCGTCACAGACCTGGCCGAGTTGTCTCCCTCTCCACGGTCACTGCTCTCCCTCCTCTTTACAGCATCTGCCTCTCCCGTCTTCTCCTTCAGTTCCTTCACCTTCTCCTTCTCGTTGTCTTTCTCTTTCTTGCTCTTCTCCTCCTTGATTCTTTCCTGCTCTTTCTGCTTTTCTTTTTCATCCTCTTTGTCTTCGTCATAATTAGCATTCTCCTTGATATGGCCTTTTGTTTTGAAGCTGGAGTTCAAAGCAATGGGTTTAGGAGCTTCGTCGTCTGAAGACATATCCTGGTCACCTGCCACCAAGGAATTGCCAGACACTGGCTCGGTCTCTTCCTCGCTGGAAAGTCCAAGGTCTTTGCTGGGGTTAAAGGTGTGCGTGGCAGACTTGGCACTGCTGGGGAAGTCGTCGTCCGAGTCCAGGTCATCCTGAAACCCTGCCACCATTGGGTTGGCCGATTCCTCATCACTGAAGTGAAATGAAGAACAGACGGGGTGAGAGTCTGTGAAATACATGGACCGAGGACTATATCCCATTGGACAATTTGTCCCCTGGAACAAACTATCCCTGCCAATATCTGACACATGCTATATCAACACACACACACACATACATGAACGCATGCATGCATGCACACACACACACGCACACACACACACACACACACACACACAGAC